>VMDO01005660.1:14990-85944 GCA_007922755.1 Pedetes capensis | reverse complement strand
AGACAATATCATTAATATCGCACACAAGCAAAATTCTACTAAAGATCATTCAGAAACAACTGCAGCAGTATATAGACAGGGAATTACTGGGAAAGTCAAGTGGGATTCAGAAGAGGGCGGGGAATCAGGGACATCATTGCTGATGTCAGGTGGATATTAGCTGAAAGCAGAGAATATCAGAAAGATGTCTATGTTTTATTGACTATGCAAAGGCATTTGATTGTGTGGATCATAACAAATTATGGATAACACTTTGGAAAATAGGAATACCAGAACACCTAATTGTGCTCATGAGAAATCTGTACATGAACCAGGAGGCAGTTGTTTGAATAGAACAAGGAAACACTGAGTGGCTTAAAGTTGAGAAAGGTGTGCATCAGGGCTGTATACTTTCATCCTATTTCTTCAATTTATACGCTGAGCAAATAATCTGAAAAGCTGGACTTTATGAGGAAGAACATGGCATCAAGATTGAAGGAAGACTCATTAACAACCTGCGTTATGCAGATGACACAACTCTGCTTGCTGAAAGTGAAGAGGATTTAAAACATTTACTGATGAAGATCAAAGATCAGAGCCTTCAATATGGGTTACGACTAAACATCAACAAAATAAAAATCCTTATGACTGGGTCAGCACGCAACTTCACAAAAAATGGAGAAAAGGTTGAGGTTGTCCAAGATTTTGCTTTGCTTGGCTCTATAATCAACACCCATGGAAGCAGCAGTCAAGAAATCAAAAGACGCATTGCTCTAGGAAAAGCTGGGGCAAAAGATCTTTTTAGAGATTGAAAAGCAAAGATATCACATTGAAGACGAAGGTACGTCTGACTCATGCCATGGTATTTTCAGTGGCATCATATGGTTGTGAAAGCTGGACATTGAACAAGAGAGACAGAAAAAGAATTGATGCTTTTGAATTGTGGTGCTGGAGACGTCTATTGAATATACCCTGGACTGCCAAAAGAACCAACAGATCTGTCCTAGAAGAAGTGCAACCAGAGTGCTCCTTGGAAGCAAGAATGGCAAGACTGCGTCTTACGTATTTTGGACATGTAGTCAGGAGAGATCAATCCCTGGAGAAGGACATCATGTTTGGGAGAATGGCAGGTCAACGCAAAAGAGGAAAACCGTCCACCAGATAGATTGACATGGTGTCTGCAACAATGGGCTTAAACATAAATAAGATCGTTTGCCTGGCGCAGAATCGGCAAGTGTTTCAATCTGCTGTACATAGGGTCGCTATGAGTCAGACTCGACTCGACGGCACCTAACAACAACAACAACAACTCAGAAAAGAGCTGGCTGACTGGCTCAGTCAGGCTCATTCACTGGTTTGTATCTCTGTCTTCCCCCCAACTTCTGCCATCATTACTCATACACAGATATACTATGGAGCATTACTGTGAGCCAGATCTGAGCTAACTGCAAAGATGCTTCAGGTCATTTTGCTTTCACAGCAACTGTAGGAAAACATAATTATTAGTCCCCTTCTATAGATGAGAAACCCAAGTTGGGAGAGGTTAAAGTAGTAGGCGAAGAATTCACAACTAGTCCCTGGAGTGGTAGACAGCCTGACACCAGAGCCTAGTCTTAACAGAGCACCTTTCTTTTAAAGAGCACAGTATACATTCTTTGTATTTTCTGGTCCTGGATTAAGATAGAGAAGCGATGCAGCAGGAAAAGGGAGTAGGCACTAATAAGCAGAGATGCATTAAATTGACTTTCTAATCTGGCATCATAGTAAGTCACTCTTTGGTGTCTGTCAGGGATTGCTTTTAGGGCGCCACCCTCCCCAGGATACAAAAATCTATGGGTGTTTAAGTTCCATATATAAAATGGTCCAGAATTTATGTATAATTTATAGACATCCTCCCATACACTTTAAATCACCTCTAGATTACTTACAATGATTTAATTTACATAGTTGTTATACTATATTGTTCAGTGACTAATGACAAGAAATTTTTTTTACATTTTTATTAGTAATTTTTAATGTACAACTTAATGAGTCTCATTATGACATTTCCATACATGCATTTCATTTTATATTGCTCCCGATAACTTCCTCCTTACCCTCTCATGACCTCTCCCACCACCAATGAGAAAATATTTTGTGTAGTATATTTTCTCTTGAATATTTTCTTTTTTACCTTTTGTTTTGTTTTGTTTTGCTTAAGACAGAATCTTGCTATGCACTTCAGGCTGGCTTTGAATTTGAGATCCTCCTGTCTCAGTCTCCTGAGCTCTGGGATTACAAGTGTGCAGTACCACACCCGATTCTCTTGAATATTTTCAAACCATGGTGATTGAATACATGGATGGATATGAAAGGCTAATTATACCAATCCTAATCATAGCTAGTATTGACTATGTACCCATCACATACCCAGCACCATACCTAGTCACTTACATATATCACTCCTGCCACATCCATAATTGGAGTTATATTACTTAATGGCAGTTTTCTAGTTATCCTTTTGTCATTGACATGTAACTTGCTTGCACTGTGGTTAGAAATATGCTCTTTATGATTTTATTCCTTTGAAATTTGTTCACAAATATATTATTTCTAATACTCTGAATGACCCCACAAGGAAATTATTTTTATTTCCTTTTACAATGAGGAAACTGGGGTTTAGAAGCTTAATTAGTTTGCCTAAAGCAGCTCCCTGGTATAGCACTCAAGCCAAGATCTGAAAGCAACAATCTCACTTGATGAGTCCCTCTCCCCACTATTACTGTGCACATTAGGAAACAAATGAAACAAAGTACATTGTATCCATAGTGGAAATGTCACAATGAAACCCCTTACTTTGTACAATTAATATACAGTGGTTAGATGGATAGATAAATTAAATAAATGAATAAATAAATAAATAAATAGAAAGCAAAGCAAATCTTACGTTATATATATATTTACCACAGTAAAAAAGAAACACAAAAAAGAAAAAAGGAGCTGAGCATGGTGGAACATGCCTGTAATCCCAGCACTTGGGAGGCTGAGGCAGGAGTATTGATGCAAGTTTGAGGCCAGCCTGGCCTACACATTGAGTTGCAGGCCAGCTTAAGCTAAAGAAGAAAGAAAAAGAAAAAGAAAAAAAAAAAAAAAAAAAAAAAAAAAAAAAAAAAAAAAAAAAAAAAAAAAAAAAAAAAAAAAAAAAAAAAAAAAAAAAAAAAAAAAAAAAAAAAAAAAAAAAAAAAAAAAAAAGGAAAGAAAAGAAAAGAAAAAAGTACAATTTCATATTATGTAATATATAACATATATATATATATATATATTATATAGAGCTCTGATATGAACTGAGATAACTGTTTTTAATTTATAGGATTTTTTGTATTGTTTCATTTTTTTAGTTCTGGGGATTGAACCCAGAGCCTTGCACATGCTAGGCAGGCACTCAACCACTGAGCTATATCCTCAGCCTTTTAATATATAAATTTTTAAAAAATAAAATATACCTGGTGGGCAATATAAATTTTGTCCCAGTGCCTCTCCTGAACTCTTTATTTGCTATTCTCAATTGCAGGAATTCATACACTTTTGTTCTACAGGTGAATTCCACCACACAAGGCTGTGTGGATTATAGTATATGTGAAACAATTTTCAGCTCTGTTGATTTTTCTTATGTTAAGTTCTAATCTAAGTCCAAAACTGTTCATAAAGAGTCTCTTGTTAGAAAGTAAAAGGCTAAAGGGATCAACCTAAACCTATTTTAAACTGACAATATAGTATGTCTCCTGTACAGACAAGAGAGACATCTGGATTAGAACTTGGAAGTCCTGACAGGGATTTGTCCAAGGCCACACAGCCCATGGAGAAAGAGGTGCAGACATCTGAAGGCCTGCACAGACAGGCACCACAACGTCTGCTCTAAGAAAAGCAAGACTCTAATGTTAACTAATGGGAGAAGGGCCTGGCAATCCACTCCCAAGGCAATCCCGAAAGCACTCAGCCATTGAAAACCCTATGAGGGTCGCTATGAGTCGGATACTGACTTGACAGCACCTAACAACAACAACAACAATGTTAACTAAACTCTTACCCTCCTGGCATCGTGGGCAGGTTGGTGTAGGGGCTCAGCCACTCACAGATAGAATGTCCTCTGACCAGCTTAAGTCTTTCAAATCTCAGTTTCCTCATCTGGAAAATGAGGAACTAATACCTGCACCTTCTGGGTTGCTGCAAAGATTATGTGTGCAAAGCACTTACACTAAATGTTGGTTTTCTAAGTTCTACTAAATAAGGACTCCTTAACCTTTGCACTTGATCTTCCAAGTCCCATCCTCTTTAGCCTGCCATCCTCTTTATAAACCATATTTATGTTTACTCTTTCTGATGTCTGTACCTAAGTAATTTCATATACTATTTAAAGACTTTGATAAGGGGCAGGGATCCCTGTTTCTCTTTACCAAGGACCTGTCAAAACAGTAATTAGTAATGTTAATTACAGACCAGGTCTTGAGTCAAGCATGTGGGTTCTGGATTTACATCCCACCTCTACTCTGTGCTGTATAAAGCAATTTCTTTGTTCTTCAATCTCTCCATTTGTAAAACTGGGATAAAACTTTTACTTAATTCATAGGTTATATTGTCAGATGAAATGCAATAATACATGTGTTTTACATGTGGTAAGTAAAGAATTTTAAGGCCTGGAAAGCCTTGCATTTGACAATGAGTTCAAAGAAGCCCAGAGGGGAGGGGAGCTGTCCAGGGTCGCCAGTGCCTCTTTATACATGTTGGCCGTTTTTCACCACTTCCTGTCACACTGTAATAAATTTATCTGGCTGTACTGGGAGGAGAAAAATAAGTGTTCAGTCCTTGAATATACATACTTCATGTTCCTCATAAAACTTAGAAGATGGTGTAATGCAGTGTGAGTTGTAATAATGATGTGAACTACACAAGCAGCAGTAAGAAACACTTAATGCTGGCGTAACTGTTTCTCCTCTTGTTCTGCCCTGAACACCATGGAAGGGAATACGTGCCTAGAGACGAAATTCAATTTCAGCTGCCCCTCAAACTCAGATTCAGCCCAAGCCCATTTGCTCAGGGCTGAACAGAAGGCCAGCTCATGGCTTCTGCCAACTGGATGGGCATGCACAGGATACAAACCCTAGAATTTGACTAACCTGAGGGTAGAAGGCAGATGGTGCTGTGCGTGGGCTGCGAACAAACTCCATAAAGAAGGCTCCGTCCTGAAGTCAGAGGAGGAGGAAGCAACAGCAGCAGCCGCAGGTGCAAGGTAGCGAAGAAATGGAGTGTGTGTCAGTGGTTAACCATCAAGGGAAGGAGAGGGGATGAAAAATAAATAAATAATAAATAAATAAATACAAGAAGGAAAGGGGAGAAATAAGGAAACATGAGGGAAAATGGAGGGGGGGGGAAGAAAGAGGGAGATAGATTCACCCAGAAACACAATATCCAAATGCAAAGCATGTGCAGAAACTCACACCTTCCCAAGGAGAATATCCCACCTGTGTGGGAGAAAGCACCTGGGTTAGAAGGTGTGTCCAAGCTCCTTCAGGCCTCATAAGAGCATGGCTTGGATGCTGCTGCCCTCCCACATAGCTCTGAAATTCTTTCAGACCTACGGCAAGGAAGAGGGAACGGCCACAAAGCAGCTTGGCAGGGATGATGGGGTAAAGGTTGAAGTGGCAACATCCTGGCCTCCCACCTGGCTGGGTGACCAGCAGCTCTCTGGAAGAAAGATACTGAGGCATGAGGTTTCTTCTGTTACTAAGTGTGGCAGCCAGTGGGGAGAAGAGGATTCAGGGCAGGAAGAAGTTTCACTTAATCTTTTAAACACACAGCAGGTACAGAGGCAGCTGTACCTTCTCCTCCACTGCTTGCATAACAAAATCATCAGGAAGCTGAGAAATACAGAATGTCAGGTATACAAGCACTCATGTGAGGGGCTTCCTGATGCCATCTTCCCCTCCCCACTCTACTCATGTGGGGTGCAGATGGTAAAGTGTTTGAAACAAAAATAACATACAGGACTCTTCCAAAGATCCTCTATCCCTTCAAGATCTTTATATGCTTGCTTATTGCTGAAATTCAGAAGAAATGCTTGATCAAGGGTCTCTACTTTCCTACAACTTTTCTTCAATTCAAAAAGTAGAAAGAACAATTGAGATATTTGGCTGTTCATTGTATCAGTACTGCTGTCATTCCCATAAGCCATTGCAACCTCAAATTGCAAATCTTGGAAGGGTGTGGCCGTGGAGATGTAGGTGCAGGTGGCCCCCATGCATCTAACAGAAGGTGCTGCCTGGAGACATGGCTGGGCATTTTTGAGCATGCCAGCAAGTGTCCCATACCATTTGTGCTTCTACTTCCCTAAACTTGGGAGTACACATCCAGCCCTACTGACAGTTCCTATGTGTGGGTTTTAGTGTTCAATTGGACAATCAGGAGAATGTTCTGAACAGCAATCTAATATTTGTTCTTTGGTGCCTATCAACCTTTCTATATTTCTGTACTTCTCTGTTTTGTCTTTGGTACTTTTTCTAGTCCTCAGAGATGACAATGAGTAGAGGCTATTAAAAAAAAAAAGCTAGTGGGCAGCACACAGGGCCTTATGTATTTCATTATTCCACCTTTGTCCCTCCTCTGTCAAAACACATAACAGCAGAGTGTTAATGATGCTGAGATTTATGTGCACATGAATGAGAACAGGTAAAAAACTCATTCTTGACCAACAGAATGTCCTTGACACACAGACTCCAAATGGGACATAAAGCTACTCCCTAGAGCAGGGGTCAGCAAACTATAGTTTGCAGGCCAGAGCTGGCTAGACACCTGGTTTTTAACAGCCTGTGAGAGAAGAACTATTTTTACAATTTTAAATGGTTACAGAATTACCTATGCAATACCCTTATTGTGCCTATTTTCCCACAAAGCCTGAAATATGCATTCAGGTTTGCTCGTCTCTGGTCTACAGTGTCTCCAGCTGTCTGCAGCCTCAGTTGACAATTTTTCTCAGATTTTAATCACTCCATCCTTCTAGTACAGTTGTAGTAATTTATGCTAAGGAAGTAATCAGAGATATGGTCAAATAATTACTATGAAGAAGTTCACTGTAACAGTATTTATAATTGTGATGCACTGTAGATTAAATTTTATAGAATAATTGGTAGAATTTGTCTTAAAAATGAGAAGCCACCTATATTTTTAACAAAAACGTTCTAAATGAGAGCACATTCATATGATGAAATATTATATAGTTTTTTTTGTGTGTGTGGTGTTTGGAATCAAACCCAGGGCCTTGAGGATGTTAAATGTGCACTCAACCATTGAGCTATATTCCTAGCCCATGGCTGTTTTTAAAATTCATGGTTTGAAAAAAAAAATTAAAAAATATTGTTTTAAAAATCTGACTCCTAAGTCTAAGTAATATTTTAGTTAAAAATTTATTTTAAAGTTTCACTTTCATACTGCAGTTGGAATCTCTATGCTTTGAGCTTAAAATGGTTAAAGTCCTATGTTAATAAAGAATTTTAATACTATAAAAAAAAATCACGTTTTGAGGGCTGAAGGCTTAGCTCTGGTAGAATGCCTGCCTAGCATGGACAAGGCCCTGGGTTTGATCCAGAGCACTGAAAAAATAAACATGCTTTTGAAAAAATATTAATGACATGGAAAACTTTCATGACATAAATAAATCAGTACAAGGATGGATACACAATTTGACTACCATTTTGAAAAACAAAATACATCAGTCGAACCTTTCTCATCTCCTAGCAGTGAGACCAGATAAGAGAATGTGGAGTCAGTGCACCCTCCCACAACCTGAGTCTGAATTTGCCAGGAGATAGAATCAACGGAATCAAGTAGACTGGTCTTAAAAGACACAAAAAGCCTGGCCTATAGAGTCTTCTGCCACTCTACTGTACTCACTATTACATATAGAAGCCTAAGGTCTCTGGGTTTTTGTTTGCGTTCCCCAGCCCCCACACTCCTGGTTTGACTGTATTCTCAGGAATCTAAGAAAACTGGTAGGAATTTTATTAGCAAAGAAGAGTAAGATCTTGTGGGAGGTGCTTCAGTAGCTTCCTACTCACCTCTGGGAAAGTAAATGATAACACTGAAGAAAAACCAGATGGCCAATTTCAAAGTTGGCTGGACCAATATAGTTCAGCTTGACTGTTTTACATTTACATTTAACTAGAAGTTAGCTTCCTCACTACTCTGAACAAGGTTTTCCAATAAAGATGGCAACAGAAATTTAAAAGGGCTTGGGGTAGAATTCATCCAAAGCTTCAGCATATTCAATCTTGGATTCAAATGACTGTCGAGTCTACCTCCACACTGGGTCTCTGGGAGAATGCAGCAGCCCCCCACGCCCTTGGGAGCAGCCTCCTTTACCTTTCGTGGGCTATCCACGTAGGTGGGAGTCATGGCAACGCTGCTGCTCTCGGCTGGCTGGGAGGAGCTCTTCCCACCATGAGCACCTGCCTGCTGTTCTCCGAGGCACCTGAAAGGAAGAAAAACACATGATCACAATTTGCTCAGTGGTCCCTGGAGAAGGAGCCGCACTGGCCAAGATGAAGACAGCTCTGTCATTGTCATCTCTGAAAAAGACTTCTGCCTTGTTTCTCTTTCAGGCCCTACATGATATCCTTAATTTCATAAAATTGTCCCGAACAGCTACCAATCCTCCACAGTAAATCAGGAAATATCCCAATTAAATAAGCATTCTGGGCTGGGCATGGTGGCACACACGCATAGTCCCAGCTCCTCGAGAATCTGAGGCAGGAGGATCACTTGAGTTCAGGAGTTCTTGGCCAGCCTGAGCAACAGAGTAGGACCCCATGTCATAAAAAAGCTTATATATTGCTTTAAAAGGTCAATTGATGTAGTTTGAGGGCCTCCATCCATGAACACCAGTTTTTTTTATTCCTTCGGGAATATTTTTTCTCAATTTTTATTAAATAAACTGGCAAAAGTACACCTGAGATTAGGCCTGAGAGCAGGGCATGGTGACCCATACTTGCAATTCAGCATTTGGGAGGCGGACACATGAGGACCGTAGGTTCAAGGCCAGCCTCGACTGCACAGTGAGTTCTAGGCTAGCCTGAGCTACATAATGAGACTCTGTCTCAAAAAAGCAAAAATAAACACAAACAAAAAAGAAAATTAAGGCTGCACTAACATGCAGCATAAATTAAATGGGGGGTATGTGTTAACGGTTTTTGAAGGGATTTATGTTCATCTTTCCAACATACATAGTTATCTTCCCTTCCAAAAAAACCACACAAATCTAACCAATATTATGTCAAATACAGGTCCTTTTTTTTTTTTTTTTTTTTTTTTTTTGGCGGTACTGGGGGTTGAACCCAGGGCCTCATGCTTGCATGCGCTGCAAGTGCTGGGCCACTGAGCTGCAACCCCAGCCCATTTTTTCACTTTTTGAGACAGGATCTTGCTAAATTACACAAACTGCTTCTGGTCTCGAACTTGTGATCCTCCTGTCTCCACCTCCCATGCCGCTGGGATTACAGGCGTGCGCCACTGTGCCCGCCTCAGATACAGTTTTTTTACATCTCACTTCTGATGTGCATAAATGAATACCTGCATGTTCATTTTCCAAACTTTTTTCCATATTAAAATTATGAACTACTTTAGCTTAAATCACATTGCGTCAATATATCTTTGTAATCTTATTTGGTAAGTTTCAGAAAGCTCACATTGTAGTCTTAAATGCTTCATTATTATTGTAATATAGACAGCTCTCCCTCAGAGTCTGCAGGGGACTGGTTCCAGGATCCTCATGTGGATACCAAAATCTACAGATGCTCTAGTTCTTGGTACACAACAGTGTAGTATTTGTATAGAATCTACACACATTCTCCTATATACTTCAAACCACTTCTAAACTACATATAATACCCTACATGATGTAAATGCTATGCAAATTGTTTTTGTTGCTGTTGTTAGGTGCCATCAAGTCGAATCTGACTCATAGTGACCCTATGTACAACAGAACAAAACACTCTCTGACACCGTGTCATGTGAGGCACTATGTCAGTGCTTCTCTGCTATTCATAGGGTTTTCAAGGGCTGATTGTTTCAGAAATGGGCTTCCAGGCCCTTCGCCCATCTTGGGGTGCTGGGGATTGAACCCAGGGCTTCAGAGAGCGTAGAGCAGCACTCTACCAACTGAGCTAAACCTCAACCCCATATTCTATTGTTTGGGGAATAATAATAAGAAAAATGTCCGGATGTGATTAATACAGAGGCTTTTTTTTTTAAGATCTGTGGTTGGTTGAATACATGAATGCAGCATCCACAGATTAGAGGACCAACTGTATTGTTGCAGTTGACACTTTGAGCACCACTCAAATCTCTCCACTGTAGCAGCTGGGAGCATTGTCCAAATGGCTCAGCTGTCAGTCCATTCAGGGACAGCCCCAACTGCACAGCAGCCTTGTCTGACTTTGGGCCCCTTCCTTGGGCAGCCATAGCTAATGAATGTTTGTGTGTGTGTGTGTGTGTGTGTGTGTGAAGGCCTGACTGTGTTGATCCAACCTAGGTCATCTCTGAAGGCTGTGCCAGCCCCAGGGCTCATGTGGGAGCCCCCCCAGGCTGCTGCTGGGTCTGTACTACATTTCATATTTTCCCTGTGCTCAATCCTGTTTCTTCCCACCCCCTCCCATGAGTGTTGAGTCCAAGGACTCTCCTTAATAACCAGCCTACAAGCTCAATACTGCCTCGATCTGATTCCCAGGGAAACTGATCTATAATATTTCTCATCTTAAATCCTGACTTGTTTTTTTTCTTTGTGGTGCTTGCTACATAAGCGCTCTACCACTGAGCTACACTCCCAGCCCAAAATCTGACATTTTTTGTTACCAAGTGTGGAGCAATATCATAGCAGGAATTTAAAAATCTGTTTCCATAGAAACCTGTTACACTCTCCCTTTTATTTATTTATTTATTATTTTTTTTTTTGACACTCTCACTGTATAGCCAAGGCTGGCCTCAAACTCTTGATCATCTTGCCTGAGCCTATCAAGTGCTGGGATTGCAGGCATGAACCACCCCCCATGGCCTTTAAATTTTTTATTATGGAAAAACTCAAACATACATAAAAGCAAAGATGATAATATAGGAAACCCCTGCATACGCAGCCACCAAAATTACATACTTGGAGCGATTCTTGTTTTATCTATACCACCTACCTACTCCCATCAATTATTTTGAAGCAAAATTTACACATAGTATTATTTTATCTACAAACACTCCAGAATCTCTAAAAGAAAAAAACTTTTTTTTTTAAAAGACAAGGTTTCACTGTGTAGTTCAGGCTGGCCTTGAACTCATGTTGATCATCCTGCCTCAGCCTTCAGAGTGCTGGGAAACAGGGGTGTGCCACCATGTCCAGCTTTGAAAATCACTTTTAAACCAACATAACCCCAATTTTTTAAAAATTATATTATCAAATATATCCTCAGCTGTCTCAATGTTACCAACAAGATTATATTTAAGGTCCCTACTTTGCAATACGTTATGTCTCTTAATCTCTTTCAAGCTATAGATTCCTCGTTATCCCTCCTTATCCTTGCAATTTGCTGAAGAAAGTAGCTCATTTGTCCTGTAAATGTACACAGTCTAGATGTACTGATTATGGCCCTTTATTGTTCAATGTGTTCCTCTGTTCCCTGTACTTTCTGAGAACCAAATGTTATACCTAGAGGTGTGGGTAGATTGTGGTCCACCTGGTGGCAGGAATTCTTCGTCAGTAGCACTGCATACTTCTATCTGGAGGCTGGTAATGACCAGCGGCCCATCTCTGGTAATGTTAGCTGCCCCTGACGATCTTTGATACGTCCATTAATTCTTTAGAGACTGTGCACAGCAATACTTTATCATTCCTTCTGAATTTATTAGCTGGAATATTTTAAAAAGGGAAACTTCCTTACATCAATTACTTGGTTATTTTGAGGTATAATTCACAGAGGAAAAGGAGAATATATGTCTGATTCTATCCCTTGTCCAGTGACACTGAACTCTCTCTGTCTTTATCACACCACAGCATGTTTTCCTCTGAGCTACCACCAGAAATGCACTGTGATGTTCTCTGGCATTCCAGAGGGCTGCAGCAGTGGGCACTGATGGGGACAGCAGTGGCCGGAAGCCTCAGTTACTCCTCAGTCCCTCTGCAGATGCGCAAAACAATTTGTATTTACTGAATTGCCTCCTAGCTCCTAATCCACAGACTAGACATCAAGGATTCAGACATTGGTAAGACCCTGTCTTTGCCCTTAGAGGCTCCTTGTCTAATGGCTCAGGGGGATGGACTGCCACAAAATGACCATCTACAAGGTACACGTGAGAACATACACAAAGAACACTACATTCTGCCAGAAAAGGGGCCAGCCAAGCCTGCACAGAGGCAGTGCCATGTGTGTTGGGCGGGCCTTGAAGGGTAGGTAGGAGGAAGACACAGCCTATACAAAAACATGAAAGGAAAAGCACACAGACATCCTTCACATGACTCTGCGGGTAGACAGTGTGCTGTGTCACACTGCTGGCATGCTTTCAGCAAGGAACCTCAAGCAAGAAGCACACACAAGAGCTACCCTAGATAGGACAAGAACGTCTCTGTCTGTCCATCCTTCCCCTCCACCCTTGGCAACTTGAACATATCAGGTCATCCCCATCTAACAGAAACAGAGAAGCCCACTGGCCAGCTCCTGCTGCTCAGGCTGGTCCCACTGCTGTTAATCAGCACAGAGCCAAGACTACAGAGACCTCTGTCTTCCACAAGAGCCCAATTGAACGCCTGCGCCTACAGATAAAGACTGGAAGGGAACTAGAAGAAATAAACACAGTTATGGTAAGATGGTGTGACTCAAGATAAAATTTTTAAAGCCATTTTTGCAGTGTTATTATGATGTTTTTTCATAATAAATACAACTGAACCTGCTTTGTACAGCAAAGGAAAAAGAAAACCACATAAAAAATGCTGTGTGAGCAAACATTACATAAAAGCCTGGCTCCCTCTACTCTAACTCTAGCCTTTTGAAAAATGAGCATGTCACATAGGAGCAATCATCTGGGCAAAGAAGTCTTGGGCCTCTTTGTCCTGCCACCTGCCATGGGGTTAGCTGACAGTCTCACCCTTCACAATGGGGGATGCAACTACCCTAAGGTAGCCTTCTTCCTCCACTCTGAGGAGAAAGAGGCTCCTTGCTGCTTCAAAACAATGACTCACTGAAAAATTAAAATAAGATCCCTTCACCCCCAGCTTCACACCTCTCCTAGCAACTTATGTTTCTCATTCTCTTTTCCAGTGGAGAAACATCTATAATTAATTTCAGAGAGGACCTGCCAGGCAAAGTTCTGGGATCTTTCCTGGGTCTGATAAAGGTATTTTTGGACAAGGATCCAGGGCCTTCAATAACAAACCCAACCTGCCCCTGCTTTCCTTCTCTCATTTGCTGTCCTTGGGCATCCTGCTGTGTTTTTCATCTCTTTCTGTATCATTTCCTTTCCCTTTCATCCTCACCTATCATCCACTCTTTGCATCCTGGTTCCCACCCACCCATCCTATACATGGGACTCATCTGTGAAAAGACCCCTTCTGCCAACGACTTTAGCTGGCCATTTCATGATATTAAGGAATTGTTGTCATTTTTTAGGTAAATCATAACGGTTTGGGGTTTTTACAAAGGAAAACTTATTTTTCAGAGATACATTCTGAAGAGTTGTTGTTGTTAGGTGCCGTTGAGTCAGTATCCGCCTCATAGCGACCCTGTGTACAAGAGGCGAAACACTATTGTCAGTGTTTCTCTGATGCTCATAGGGTTTTCAATGGAGGGCTCATTTTGGGGAGTGAGTTGCCAGGTCCATCTCCCACGCCTATAGCATCTGGTGTTCCCAGGCAGTCTTCCATTCAAGTACTAACCAGGCCCAACACTGCTTAGCTTCAGAGGTCTAGCGGGATTGGATGCCACAGGGCTACGGCTGTAGGCACATTCTGAAATATTACAGATAAAAGGAGATAATGTCTGGAGTTGTAGAAAAAAGAATAAAAGGAAAGGGGAATGCAGGTGGAATATCAATAAAATAACACTGGCCATGAGTTGATGATCATTCAAGCTGGGTGATGAGTAGAAAGGGATTTATTATACTGGTCTACTTTTTCTCATCTGTTTGAAATTTTCCACTTTAAAAAAAAAGAAGGAAAGAAACACTTCCAAAGGATTCCTCCTGCTATGGGACCATGTAAGGATGGCCTGGCATCTAGCTTCCCATGCTGCCTTCCCAACTGCACCTCCCACCACACCTCATACTCTCTCTTGATCAGTGTTGTTTTCTGAAAGTTTAATTTGTGTAGGTTCCTGGTAGGCAGAACACAGATCCTCATATCAGACAAATAGGGTCTAGCTTTCCCTGACCCACTTGCCCCACATCTGTACAAGGAGACCCTCAGCATCCCATCCTCCACCATTCCATAAATATCTATTGCACATCTACAAACAGCCAGGCAGACTTGCAGCCTCTGTCCTTAGAATACACAGTCAGAGCAGAGGGAAAATGTGTAAGCTGATACCTGATGCCCTCTGTAGAATACTGGAAAGTGCTCTTGTGGACATAAGCCCAGGATGTAGACAAGCTCGGGGAGGAAGCCGAGTTAGCAAGGGGGATTCAACGGGCAGGGAAAGCTGCCCAAGACAGACCCCACCTATGTATAGTAATGTTGACTATTTTCCCCATGGTCTCATCTCCCTTGTATACATGCATTGCTTCCTAAAGGCCAACTTAAATCCCACCACCTGTGATACTCTCAGTGCCATCCAAAGTATGAAGTGGTCCCACTGTATCCTGTCAACCATGGCACTGACTATTTATAAAGGGATCACATAACCAAATGCCTAGAGAAATTGGCCAAGCAGCATGACTGAGGGTTTAAGACAAACCTAATAACAAAGAGAGAACCACAGACACATCCCTCTTCCAAAGTGCAATCCACCATGGCTGGGTACAAATGTGGACTGAGCCCCCGCTATTTAAAGCCAAGCTGCATTTTACATACTATCTACAATTTTATATTATATAGGGTTATCTATGCTATATAATTTTTATATTACATAATAATATATAATGTATTATATATATTAATTATATGTTTTCATATAAAAATCCATATAAAACAGATTTTTATATGAAATCTTCAATTTAGAAAATTTTGGTTCAAATATCTTAAAAGTGCTTTGTGAGCTAGGCATAATGGTATGATCTACATCTACTGGGGAAGCTGAGGCAGGAGGATCACTTGAGTTCAGGAATTTGAGGCCAGCTGGGTAACACAGCAAGAGCCTATCACAAAAATAAAAATAAAGCTAGGTGTGGTGGGACATGCCTATAATTACAGCACCTGGGAGGTGGAGGCAGAAGGATCCTAAGTTCAAGGCCAGCCTGGGCTACACAACAAAACCCTATGTCAAAACAAAACAAAACAAAACCCTATGTCAAAACAAACAAAATAAATAAATAAGTAAATAACATTTAAAAAAATGCTTTGTGGGCCAAACTAATGTAACTATAATTTCAATTATGCCCCAGACTGCAAGTGTATTTTTTCTGGCCTTTTTCATGTTATTTGACACTTACCAGGTATGAGTCTTGTTTCTTGTCATGTAAAATGTCTTCTTAATTGCAAGCTCCTTGCAGAAGGAAATCATATTTAATTCTGCTCAGAGGAGTGGGACATTGAAAACCCTTTGGGCCTGCGGGTGGGGCCAGGCCCCTCTCCAACCAGCACTTACTTTTGACTTGCCTCCATCTCCAGCAAGGCAGACAGAGCTGAGGTTCCTCTCTTCCCCACTGGGGGGCCTGTCGATTCCAGGGAGTGCGTGGAAATGGGCCCAGTCATCTGTAAGCCTTTCATGGTGGTCCCCTTCTAAAGCAGAGAAGGGGAAATGAGGCCATCAGCCCAAGTGGGCTCTCTCAGTGAACGTCACTCACATGCCAGCTCAGGCTACTGCATCTTCAGGCACTGGGAACTCAATTTGTACAGTGGAGGGACTGAGTTCTCAGTGTTTGGTAAAAGACAGAAGAAGAAATTAGGCCTAAGACGGTAAGCAATTTACTCCAAATCCTCATGGAGCTGGAATTCAAACTCCAGTTGCCTCATTTCAAAACCAAACTCTTGGTTATGCATGGTGGTGCAAGCCTGTAACTCCAGCATTTAAGAGGTGGAAGCAACAAGGTTGTGAGTTTGAGGCCAGCCTTGGAGTTCCAGGGTACCCTGGCCTACATAATGTGACTCTACCACCAAAAAAAAAAAAAAAAAAAAAAAAAAAATTAAAATCAAAGCTCTTTCCACTAAATAAGCTCTCTTAGAAATGTTCCTAATCATAAGTGATGCTGTGTACAAAGGACAGCTGGCTTGGGAGAAAGAATTCTGAGCTTGAGGTTAAAAAAACAAAAAGCTAGAAACAAGGCTGATGAAGGAGCACTATTAGGTGATTAAAAAGAATGAACTACTGATATACAAAACAATTTAGATGAATCACAAAGCATGATGCTAAGCCAAAGAAGGCAGTTTCAAAAGGTGTCACATTATTTGATTACATTTTTGTGACATTTGGAAAAGACAAAAATATTGTGATGGTTAAAAGGCCAGTGGTTGCTAGGAAATAGAGGTGAGGGAGAATGTGACTGCATATGGGAGCTTTTTGGTTGTTTTTGATTTTGCTTCCAGTGCTGGTCATCAAACCCAGAGCCTTGCAAATGCTAGGCAAGCTCTTTGCCTCTGAACTACAAGCCCTGATGGAGTGTTTTTGAAGAGATAAAACTATTCTGTATCATATATATATATATATATGTACATATACATATGTACATATATATATGTACATATATGTATATACATGTACATGTACATATGTATATATATACGTATATATGTATGTGTGTGTGTGTGTGTGTGTGTATATATATAAAAAATATAGTTGTTGTTAGGTGCTATCAAGTATCAAGTCAGGTCTGACTCATTGCAATTCTTTGTACAACAGAACAAAACTCCCCAGCACTGTGCCATGCCCAGCACAATGTCAGTGCTTCTCTACTATTGATAGGGTTTTTTCAATGGCAAATTGTTTCAGGAGTGGATTACCACGTCCTTCTCCCTAGCCTGTAGCACCTGGTATTCCCAAGTAGTCTCCCATTTAAGGACTAACCAGGCCAACCCTCCTTAGCTTCTGAGATCAAGCAGGATTGGGTGCCAGGGTGCTATGGCTATAGACATATAATATATACACATATATAAATTTACAACTATATTCATCTAATATTAGAAATTACAACTGGACCCAATGTTGGGGGAAGGGGACTAGCAAGAGGGAGTGGATGATGAGGAAGGGGTGATGGGGAGGGGATATAGCATAGAAGGGTAAAGAAGGACCGAAAAAAATGTAAAATATGGTCTGCAACTCTATGAAAATACAAAAAAAATCAGGGTATAACACATGGTTGCATACAACTGATGTGCTAAAATTCTTTTATTTATTTTGTTCTGTAAAATCTTTAAGGAGATGGAAGTATAAGCAATACTAATTTGATAGTTGCATAACGGATATATCAACTGATGTATTACTCTGTACCCCACCAACATATATAAAGAAAATACTAATTTAAAAAAAAGCTATTCTGTATCATGATCAGGAGGTGGCCATATGAAGCCATGTATTTGTAAAAGTTTATAGAGCTATACACAAGTGTACAGGTGCATGGGTGCATGCACACATATATATAGATCAATTATACTATATGTTAATTTAAACAAAACAGTGCTGAATCCTTAATCTGTCCCTTATTGACTTGGTGGCCTCAAGCATATCCCATAATACTTATCAACCTCAGTCTCCCCATTGGAGAGAAAAGTGTGATGGAAATAAAGGACCAAAGGTGCCAGAAACTCTCAAAGTGATATAAGACTGAGGAAGGATATAAGAGTTTCCGCTCAGCAATTCAGCCTCACATCACACAAGGAGCTGTGCTCAGCACTGAATCCCACTTGAGGAGCACACAAAGCCACTGTGTTCTCAGATGAGAGGTGCTCTACTCAGAGGTCACTGCCCCGTCACTGTCTCTACACTATCCTTTCTCTCCTTCACCTTGCAATGGAAGAGAACACACTGCTTGGGATTTAAGATGAATGTTGGGCAGTGGTGGGGTAAATAGAGTGGCCAATGAGAGGCCCTTGAGAAAGGAGGCAGATCCTCCATCCCGGGCCAGGCACAGTCCCCAGGAGTCCCAGGAGCCCTCACCCGCATCATGCGGTCTGAGCGATGCCGTCTGCGTATGCGGTTCAAGCCCTCCACAAATCGAATAAAGCCATCCAGGAGCTGCCACTCATCCTCATCTGCACGGGGCCTGTCCCCATAGATGTCACAGTGGACCTCCCCCTCTGTGATACGCTTGGTGGCGGTGACACAGGCCGGCAGTAGTAGAAAGCGGGTTCTCCAGAACTTCAGAGACTCAATTAAGCTGCACAATAACAAAGAAAAACACAGAGAAATAGTGAGAAAAGGTGGATAATAAAAACTCTCCCGGCGAACACTCTTTGGAGTTGGTACAAAGGTCCATCGCCCCAGCAGGGCTTGTTCATCTGATGCTAGAGTTCATGGTTTGGTTTAAAACACCAGACAGGAAGGAAGACCTTGGTTACTTTTGCTTTAATCTCAGAGAGATCAGGATGCTTCTGTGCCTCCAGGCCCAGTCAGGTTGTGGTTTCGCATCATCACAGTTATAAATCATACAGAGAAAGGTAAAAATTAAAAATGAAGTGCCACAAAGTCAAGAAAATGTTAAGAACATGATCTGTACTCAGGCCATATCATCCCTGAGTTCCGCTGTGTTTTTTTCAATGGTAGCACAATATACGTAACAACGTACCAAGCACTAAAAAGCCAGCGGCATTCACATTGTTTCATAACCACTACCATTATCCATCTCAACACTATTTTTAACTAATGCAGATTCACTTTGGTTCTCCCACTTTTTTCTGGAAGACAAAATAGACATCATTTTGTCATCAGAGAAAAAGGACAGAAGTATTAAACTATACATACATCCAAGGCAGAAAGGATGGAAAGCCAAAACCTGCCCTCTGACCTGAAATCTTCAGAGCCAGCAGAACAAATATACTGATCTAAGTAATTCCACTTGTACTCCTCCAGCCGCTCATGGGAGAACTCCACCCAACAGGAGACGAACTCTGAGTCTGAGTGGGAAGGGCAGAGGCTGTAGGTGTAGTGGATCTGGGCAGATTCATAAGGGTACCTGAAAAATAAAGGGCATGTCTAGACATTCAAAAGAGAATTCTCCCCGATTTTTCTCCACCTTGTCTGTCTGGATGCACTTAGCATTATTCTTGGCATTTAGCCCTCAACTATAGTAATCAGTTCATCCCAGGAGGCTGTAATGGAAATTTCTCAGATCTTCTTAAAACTTTTTCATTCTTCTCCCCTTATATTCTTTAATTGGCTTGGTATGAATAATGCTAAACATTATAAGCTGAATCAAGTTTCTTCTGAAAGTAAGCTATAACCCTTGGGATGTTTTGAAATAAAATAAAAAGATCCAAAGAAAAAACCAGCCAGTGACTGGGCGCAGTGGCTCATGTCTGTAATCCCAGTGATTCAGAAGGCAGAGCCAGGAGGATTGCACGTTTGAGATCAGAGGTGGCCTGAGTAACTTAGTGAGAATTTATCTAAAGATAAAAAAGTAAAAGGGGGGCCTGGGAATGCAGCTCAGTGACAGCACTTGCAAGGTATGTGTGAAGATCTGGGTTTAATCCCCTAACACCACAAGAGAAAAGAGGAAGGAAGGAATGAAGGAAGGAAGGAAGGAAGGAAGGAAGGAGTGAAGGAAGGGCCGCTTAACTTCTTATATACGTAAGTGTACTATACACATAATTTAGTAGGCAGACTTAATTCAAGATGATAGCTAAAGACCTTAAGTATCCAAGGACTCACTTGGGAAGGTATCGTGTCACTGTGATCATCTTGTCCTTCAGTGTCACTTTGTGGAAAGTTCTGCCCATACTCAGCCAATACTGGTCCTCCTCCTCAGGGCGATTTCGAGACACAAGGCCTAAGAGAAAAAATAAGAATTTCATCTGGTTGAGGCTCTTACAAGAGGCAGTTGCTTCTCATCCATACAGAGGCAGAAAAGGAGAAATAGAAGAGGCAATGCTTTCTTTTGAGGGGCAGTTTCATGGAAGTTATTCTTGGTTGAAAATAAATAAGAGTCCAGAAGATGGCAGATTTTTTGGTTACTAAACTAACCAGAAGCAGATTAGAGCCTGACAGTGCTGGTGGCACCCAGATGTCACAAGCCAAGCTGAACAGCCTGATGCCTCATCCTCTGAGGAGCAAAGGACTGGAGTAAATGTTAATAGGCTCAGAGACAACTATGGCGCTAAGGTGAAATTGCACTTCCCTCAAGCACATATGAGGTCCTCACCTCCGGGTAGCAGCCAATCGAGTTCCCTGGCCTTCGCTTCCACTATTTCCACACTGCAATTCCAAGCTTCTATTTTTTTAAACTTTTTTAATTAGTAATTTTTAATGTACAACTTAATGGGTCTCATTATGACATTGTCATACGTGCATTTCATTGTACATTGCTCACACTAACTTCCCCCTTACCCTCTCATGACCAAGCTTCAATTTTAAAGGACCATTACTTATTCCCCCCGCTACACGTTTGATTCCTCTGCCTTTTCTTTCTTGACCACCATCAAAATCCTATGAATTATTTAAAATCACCACCAAATGCTACTTTCTCCAGATAACTGTCAGACTCCATCAGCTGTCTGAATGAAACTTGGTATTCAGTTCCTTAGGTGTGTGCCTCCCACAATCATAGAAACCAAAAGTTTCAAGGAGCCAGGCACGGTGACACAAACCTGTAGTCCTAGCTATGAGAGAAACTAAGGCAGGAAGATTGCTTGAGTCCAGGGGTTGGAAAGCAGACGGGGCAACTAGTGAGACCCTGTCTCTAAATTAAATTAAATTCAAATATACAATAAAATAAAAGCTCCAGGAGGCCAGAGACAAATGTTCAACCCCATATTTTCAGTGGCACTTGATGAAGTGTCATGCTCAGAGTAGATATTAAAAAAAAAAATTAGTTGAATTACACACAGGAAAGAGGGAAACAATGAGGAATCAAGACATCAATTATAAGTGTCCAAGAGAGTGCCTCCAGGAACAAAAAAGCCCTATTCCTGTGTTTATCCTGCACAGTGCTGTTCACAGTCTGTGATTAAATATATACTTGTGGTTTATTAATGTCTGCCTTCCCCAATAGACTGTCAACTCCAAGGGCAGGGCCAATGCTATTCTGTTCTCTACTAGAGCAGGGAATGGTTCATATCGGATAATCAATAAATCTATGACAAGTGAGCAGCACAGACTTGGTTATGATGGCAATTTTTCCAGTAATTACAGTAACAGTAGTACCATTTCTATTACTACAGAAGTAAGAGAGATTAAATTTATCAAAGGAGAAAATAACCAGAATGAGTACAGTCAGACCAATTAGCCATTGCATAAGGCTCATGAATCAGCTAGGACCAGTGCAGGGTACTAGAAGAATTACAGACCCAGGAGGGCTATCAACCAACTATTCCAGACAGAAGCAAGTGGGCAGCCTGGATGGGGCTAGTGACACTGAAAGGTGAATTCAGTCCACTGCTCTTGGGTTAAAGAACAAAATTCTTCCTGCAAGTAGTCCTGCAAGCCTGAGTCCCCGAACATCTCTGGCTGTCCCTCCAGCTCATTCCCTGCACTCCATCATACCAGCTTTCATTCTGGTGCTAAGAAATTGTCACAATACCTTCTGCTGCAGGGCCTTTGAAAATACTCATCACTCTGCTTGGCTTGTCTTTCCCTTCAATTTTCACCTTCTACTCCCAACCTGCTTCTCCTAATCATCTCTGCAGATACTTTAGGTCAAGCTGTCCCTGACACTCCAGACTAGATCAGGCCTCAAATTAAATAGCTTTATAGGCCTTTTGCTTTTCAATCATAGTCTTTATGGCAATATGTAATTTTTTTCATAATTCGACTGTTATTTTTCCTCATTGAGTTATAAATCCCCCCTCAGAGCTTGATGTGATAGTGCATGCCTGCAATCCCAGCATCTAGGGAGGTAGAGACAGGAGGATCACAAGTTTGAGACCAGAGGCAGCCTAAATAACTAAATGAGACACTGTCTCAAAATAAGAAATAAAATGAAAAAAGTAAAAAATGGGATGGGGATGTCGCTCAGTGGTAGAGTGCTTGCAAATCTTCCATTAGGCTCTGGGCTCAACCCCTCAAGGATGAGGACCCCCCCCCCCCGGGAATAGGATCTTCAAAGACACTGTTGAATGAATGACTGATGAATGAATTCATGCATTTATTGACCCTTATTGTAGTCTAGGCACTGTGGTTTCCATTGTGGAGGATAAAAAGATGAATCTGAAACAGATGGGCACTCAAAGAGGTTAATATAAAGAAGGGTCTGGAGTGTGAGTAGGAGGTAATATGCAATAAATGTCAGAAAGAGCTTTCAAAGAAAATCCAGAGGGAATCCAAAGCATCACCTATAAACACCAGGGCCTGGACTGGATGGCAACCAAGCTCCTTTTAACAGGGCCACATTTCTCTGATTCTTTAGCCAGAAGAGCATTAATGGAACCAAAGATGACCTGAGGTTTTGCACTGGGTGATTAGAGGAGTGGAGATCTCATTAGCAACAGTGAGGGAGTAAGAAACACAGACAGCTCATTGACTGTTCCAGGAAATGATTACTGCTTTCCAATTCCAGGTACCCACACTTAATTCCCTCTGTTAGATTGATTTTAGAAGAACTCTCTGCAGCCTGGCTCTTATTCAATTAGTGTCACCAATTCTTTGTCACATATTAGCCTCTGCCACTCTTAGATGATTCATTCTTGCTTCAGGTTACTAAGCTTCAGTGATTAAAAAAAAAAAAAAAGAAAGAGACAAATGAACCCAGGATATGAAAAAAAGAACAGGTGTAGGGACTGGGGCAGGGGGTGTAGCTTAGTGGTAGAGCACTTGCCTAGCATAAGTGAGGCCCTAGGTTTGATACCAAGAACACAAAAAGAAAAAAGACAAAAAAAAAAAAAAAAAAAAAAAAAAAAAAAAAAAAAAAAAAAAAAAAAAAAAAAAAAAAAAAAAAAAAAAAAAAAAAAAAAAGAACAAAGGTAAACTTAGGTATAGGTACCATCTGAGAACCAGCTGTGTAACAGGTGTTATACTAGAAACAAATATCTCTTTCCAGGTTAAGAATGTGCACTATATACTTTGAGAACTCAGTACTGGCTTAGCTGCCTGCTACTTCTAATTGTTGTCTAAGCCACGTTAAACCATTCCTGAACTTGGTCATATCCTCCTCCATAAAAGGATAGCTATAAATTAAGAAGAGTATTGAAGATTAATTTATACCTAACAGACACTTTATTCCTCAACCAAACTGAAATTGGGAAAACCTACTCCCACAAATTTCATAGAAAAGAAAACACTTACGTGCAAGGAGAAATACTCACCTCGGCTATAAAGTGGGCTACTGCTCAGTGGGGGTGGGACAGCAGGGTTGGGTTTTTGAGCCTTGGGCTGCACTATGATTTGGTATCCCTGCATGAGACGCTGGCAAATGAACTCTTCAAACACTTGCTGGGCCGTCATTTGCACACCTTCCTCATCCCTCCTGAAAAAACAGATGATTAAGTACAAGGATCTGTTTGGCCCTACGTAGTGATGCT
Organism: Pedetes capensis; assembly: GCA_007922755.1. Taxonomy (NCBI): domain Eukaryota; kingdom Metazoa; phylum Chordata; class Mammalia; order Rodentia; family Pedetidae; genus Pedetes; species Pedetes capensis. The sequence goes on along the minus strand of VMDO01005660.1, from coordinate 62,147 downwards.
TAAAAGTCCACAGTGCCTCTTTTCCTGTGCTTCTTCTCAGATAATTAAATATTGTATGGCAATTCATAAAGTTAACAACTTATGAATCAGTTTGGGGGGAAATGGTTAGTTCAACAAGGTTATAATTCAATGTCCAAATGAGTAATCTTAGAAAAGAAGATCCGATTTGTTGTTGGTTATTGTTGTTAGGTGCCACTGAGTCAGGTCCATCTCACAGTGACCTTATGTACAACAGAATGAAACACTTCCTAACACTGTGCCATGCCTGACACTATTGTCAGTGCTTCTCTGCTATTTACAGGGATTTCTGTGGCTGGTTGTTTCAGGAGTAGGCTGCTGGATCCTTCTCCCTAGCCTACTGCACCTGGTATTCTCAGGAGGTCTCCCAACCAAGTACTAAACAGGCCCAATCCTACTTAGCTTCCCATATATGATAAGATCAGATGCCAGGCTGGTATGGCTATGCTCAAAATAACTGCATTAGAAAATATAAGAACAAGTCAGGCACCAAGGCTAACTCCTGTAATCCCAGTGACTTGGGAGGCTGAGGAAGAAGGATCTCAAGTTTGATGCCTGGGAAAGCCTCCACAACTTAGCGAGATCCTGTCTCAAAAAAATTTTTTTAAAACAGGGAGTGGGCTGGGAGTGCAGCTCAGTGGTAGAGCACTTGCTTAGCCCACATAAAGCCTTAGGTTCAACCCCATAGTACTGCAAAAAGAAAAAAGAGAGAGAGAGAACAATCAATGAGGAAATATTGCTAACATCAACAGAACTTAAAAGAAAGGAACAGTTCTTATATCATAAAATTTTCCCTAAAATAAAAGGATGACATGGGTTTGAAAGTTCAGTGTTCTGATACATGTGTTTGGATATACCCAGAACCCTTGCAAACAAAGCTGAGCACCTTTTCTCTGACACTAACCTGTCCATGTCTGCTTCCGGAAGGAGATCATAGCAGCCCTCTGTGTAGTCGTTCTGCAGGCCCTGGCGGTCAGGGAAGTAGTCGGTGGTGAGGGGGAGGCACGCAGGAGTAGTGAGAGATTTCCAGTCCACTCCAACTGTGCAACAGAAGCCTGGCACTACAGGGGGAGCAGACAGTGTCAGAACTGCCTCGCATACATGGGGAAAAGGTAAGTGTGGTCACCATGGCAGGTTTAGGGTGTGGGGTCAGGATGGATGGGAGAGGTAGAGTGGGGAAAAACATTTATGGTAAAAGGTAATCAAATTGCCAGGAGAGGGAAGAAGAAGAAGGGGACAGGGGAAGGAGAAAGAGAAAGAGAGAAACAGAGTTTGTTAGACAACGCAATGCACATGCTTATCCAATCCCATCATGCAAATGGGATTCTTGGCTGGTATTTTTCATTTTATGCCAATACAGAGCTACAGCTGCAATGCCAGTAAGGTTACCGCAAGGCAGGCAGGGTTACATTTTGAAGCAAATCAACATTCTGAGAGCAGATAAGAGGCTAAGGCTGGAGCCTCTCTGAGGACTGCAGAGAGGCTGGGTGGGGAAAGGAGAGCTTAGCCTGATTGGGGAGCAAAACAGTATACAGTATGAGAAACAAGGAATACTTCCAGAAAGCCAAAAATAAGGAACAGACCCAAAAGGCTAGGAATTAAAATCAAGGGAGAATGTCTGGGAAAGTTACGAGGCTGGTACTTTCACAGACTGAGTTCGACAATCTAGAAATGAAAGCTGCAATCAGCAGAGTGAGCCTGCCTGCAGGGGTCTGTCTAGAATTATTTGCTCTTCAGCTAAAGCAGGGTTTTTCAAACTTGGCAACTACTGACATTTTGAGTCAAATAATTTTTTGCTGTGGAGAGCTGTCCTGGGCATTGTAGGGTGTTGAGCAGCATCACCATACTCCACTTGCTAGATGATAGTGGCACCCTCTAGCTGTGGAATCAAAGATGTCTACCAATATTCCTCCCCAGTTGAGAATTGCTGAGTTTAAGTACCAAGGGAATGTTACGGTTTGGATGTGGTTTGTCCACCAAGGGTTCATAGGCTGGGGGGCTTGAGCTTCAGTGTGGAAATATGAGAAGCGTGAAGCCTAGAGGGTGGCCATTTGGGGCATGCCCTCAGAAGGCATTAAGGTAGTCTTCCTGGTACCCTGAGGTAATTCTTGAGTAGTTCTTAGCAGTTCTAGTCCCTTCCCAGAGCATGTTATCTTCATGTGATTGCTAATCATCATGTCATCTACCACCAAGGGATGCAGATGGGGGGCCTCTCACCAGAGCCTGTACCATATTGCTTGGAATTTCAGCCTTCCGAATTACGAACTAAATAAACCTCCTTTTTTTATAAAGTTACCCTACCTCAGGTATTTCATGATAATAAACACAGCTATCTCTTTAAGTGCCTGCAGCCGTGGCCCTGGGGCACCTGATCCCTTCAGATCTCAGAAGCTAAGTCTGGTCAGGCCTGGTTAGTACTTGGATGGGAGACTGCCTGGGAACACCAAGTGCTGTACGCTTGGGAGATGGACCCCACAACCCACTCCCCAAAATCAATCCACCATTGAAGACCCTATGAACAGCAGAGAAGCACTGACAATAGTGTTTCCCATTGTACGCAGGGTCACTATGAGTTGAATAGCGACTTGACGGCACCTAACAACAACAACAACAACAACAACAACAACAGCAACAACAACATTGCTTTAAGTAAAAATTATTTTAATCTTTAAGTAAAGATCTCTTTAAGTGAAGATTATTTTTTAAAATCTATACTAGAGGGAGTAAGATGAAACGGAAACACTCCATACCTTTGCCTGAGTTCTGAGTGGGATACTCATATACCTTATATTGTATATTAGCATGTGTGTGTATGGGTGATACATAGTTTACAACGTGTAGCCCCTGGTGCCTCATCAGTCCTTGCATCACCCTCACATAAATGAAGAAGACTTGTGCTAAGTCACAGAGAGAAGATGCCCCATGCAGTACCATGACTTGGGGAAGACGATTTAACTGGCAATAGGCCTAGTTCCATAGTCAACATAGGTCTTATAAATTCATTAATGCTTCAGGAATTCAAAACATAGTCCAGAATAGCTTAAGTGATGCCCTAATTTTCCCCTATGGTAGATGAAGACCTGAGCTTATTTCTAATTCCTGGTTAGAACCAGGAGTAGAAGAAAAAGATCTGATCAAAGCCATAGTAGGGAAGTCAGGAACAGAAGATGGCTATATTTTTATGCCCTCTTAGATCATGCTGGCCCTCATTAGCTTCCTGACTCTCAAGATTATAAAAACCTTGTATAAATGTTTTAGGCTGGGCACACATCACAATAGAGCAAATTCAAATGTCTAGTCCAAAAATCTCAGGATGAGAAAGGCTCTAGATTCTTAGTTTAATGATGTTCTGTTCCAGGAGGAAAACTGTGGCCTTTTGTCTAACCCCAATACCCTGTGGTCCTGAAAATAAGGCCTCAGGGGAGGCCATGCCTAAATAGCTAACAAAATCCAGTGCTGGGGTTATAGACAAATAAGATTCATTATTGGCAGCTTTCTGGAAAGTAATCCATCTGTTGAACATACTTTGAGGAATATACCCCAAGAAGGTGAGCTGAAAGAAAAATTATGCTATTCACTACACCTGTATTATACACTGTCATTTAAAAACTAGAAACCATCCAATGGTGACTAATAAGAAATTATTCAAACCAAGATATAATAATGTTTTTGATAGCAAAATTAAAAATGACTAGCAGGGACCTAAAGAATAGTGAAAGGATTAAGTTAATCCTAAATGGGGACAAAAAGACTCAGTGATGTATATCCACTGTCCACAGTCAAGTAAAATAAAAGTTTATCAGGCCGTAGGATTTTTTTTCTGCTTTTTTTTTTTTTTTAACATCATCTTTGGTGATTTGTTCACACGTGAGGAAAAGTACATGCTGGGTGAGCAGAAGCCAAAGGTGGGGTTCATTCTCTTTCTGTTCTTAAGAAATAAAGCCATTTGTCTCCATGGGCACAGCTGGTACACGCTCTCAAACGATTAACGTGCATCTGTGCTGCCTCTGAAACATAGCGAACTCTGAGAAGAAAGGAGAACAGTGGGTCCCCAAAGCATTTTCTTCCCAACAGACAATCCTTTTTCACATCTTAGGTCAAACAGTAGCTGCTATAGCCGTAGAGCCGAAAATGGCACAATGTGGCTTTCCTCATGTCACCTTTTGTAAAGAGTAAGCTCTGACCTGAAATCCACAGTCCTTGTTCTGCCTGTCTTAGAATAGCACACTAGGCTCTCTCCAGTTTGCAGCCCTATGCCTAAACTCTAAAATATTTCCCTTGTGGAATGTTAGGTACACTGCTTACCCTCTGCTCCAAAGTCACTCGTCATTATTCTGCCCAAACAGTAAAAGGCCATCTATACTAACTGCTCAATGCTCAGTGTAGTGTTTACATTTCCTCCTACAGAAATGTCACTCTTTCTGTTGATTCACAGGTAATAAAAGGCCGAAAGTATTCCTGAAAATCACAGATGACATTATGTCCAGTAAACTTAAGTCTTCCAATGAAACATCCACTTCAAAGCCATGACTCAAAACAAATGGCGGAATGACTATTTCTGTCTGCTTTTCTTACATTTTTGACATCGCAGAGAGCTTATTCCTTTCTTCTTTATTTGAGAATTTGTTTTTCTTGTTTCAAAACCTGTCTGGAGCTTTAGCTTATAAGAGTATTTGAGCCACACAAGGAGAATGAATACTGGCAATAGCAGTCAACAGAGGCAGGCTGTTAGATTCAATCCCCAGCACAATGCCCGGTTCCTTCACATGCACTCGCGTGTGGCCCTGAAAGACAGCATTTTACTTTTAGGGTATGTCTCCTGTAGTCTGTCTTCAAGATGCATGATGCAAAAATCGGCAGGGAGCTCAAGCCTGTAGAGCTGTAAAATGAATGGAAGCAAACTAGACACCTGACTGAAGACCAGGACAGCCTTGCCCAGCTTTATGTTGTCCATCACTGTTAGGCCAGGTCAGGGTGACCAATATTGGAATATAAACAGACTGAGATAAGGGGACACAGACTGGCGCATGTGCAGAATATTACTATGTAAACTCATGTAACTGTGATTGCGTGTGGAGAGGAAGGGATGAGAGTATGGGCCACAAAGAGGACTCAGTGGCATGGAGAGGCAACAGGACATGTGGAGGGCAACAGCCGTGGGCAGTGGCACCATGGAGGGAACAAAAAGGAAAGCTCTGGAATAAAGCCCATCACACCTGCCTTCGGCTCCTCAAGTACATTTTGGTTTCTCTCTGGGCCCCAAGCATCCACCTCTCTCTGAGGATCTCACATTCAGTACAAACACCTGGTGCAGTCAGCAGGATAATCCAACAATCACCTTCCTCTGACTTGTGGTCTTCTGGATGCTCCACTTGCATGCAATAATACATATAGCTTCCACTTTCAGGTCACTGAGCAGTGGGTAATGTATTATGTGGACCAGGTCAACCAACCAAGCTGTGCTTTAGCTTCTCATCACTGCTGGTCCCACGTAGCACCAGAGCAGGCATGCATGGGGCAGAAACCTGCCAGAATTGAGCAGCCAGAGTTTCTTCCATTTGGGTTATTGATACTCTGAGACCTTGGCAGAGGCAGCTCCACTCCCAAGGACACCTTCAGTCCTGTCGCCACAACCTGGGTTCTGCATGGCTGAAGCACATGTTTCATCATCACTGTTTCCAAGAGCACTGTCAGAGCTTCTGTTCCTGGAAATGTTCCCTTCAGCCTTGCCATTGGCACCCCCACAGGGGACAGCCACAGCAGCAGGGAGCCCGAAGGCCTGTAGGTCTCCTGCAGGCCTGTGTGGAATAGGCTCTGATGCAGGCCCTTTCATGCTTTTCGAACACAAATCTTGGGCTTGCTCCCCCAAATGCCCAGGGACAACTGAGCCAACAGCATGGCTGAGCCACATGGCACCAACAGCTGCAGTGGCTCTGCTGCCTCTGTCCTTTGCAAAGCCCTGGTCAGCAGCTCTGAGGAAGGCTGGTATTCTCCTGAAAGCCAGCTCTAAAGGAGCCTCTAGAGCCCCACTGGCCCCAGGCAGCCCTGGCTCCCTTGGAGTACAGTCCACGGGCTTTTAGCCGCTCCTCCATTTTTTGGCGTGGCTTTCAAAGTCAGACTCTGGAGATAGGGAGCTTCCAGTGTGGAAAGTGACTTTCTGTGGGAGGCTCCCCACAGGAGTGTTTTTCAGGACAGGGACAGGCCACTGACTGGTCTGGAACAATCTTTGGCATCTCCCCTTTCAATCCTGCCTGGGCAGTCATTCTTGCCCCCCAGGAGAGTGTAGGTGGAAAATCTTGAAGAGCCGCCTCCTGGTGACTTTCATTCACTTTCTTCATGCCCCCAAATTGCATGATGTTTCCAGGAACTATCTAGTCCTGACTCTTGGAATCTCATGCTACCAGCCTCAGAGCTCTGCTCTGGTCTCCTGCTTCCTTCTTTGTTGGGTTGGAGACCCAAGTCTCTAGTGTCAGTGCCCTCTGGGGTCCCAGCTAACCCTGCAGTCCCAGGGATCCTCCTCTTAGCTGTCACTGGTGGAAGAATGGGGGATAGGAGAGCAGGCTCGTTTCTCACTGTAATAACCACATACTCAGACTCCTCTACCTCTCCTTTCTGCAAGCCTGTTACAATCTTGCTCCCATTTAAATTTGGCCACCATCACTATGATTCCCACTTGAAGTCATCTGGTTCTCTTGTAGTTCAGAGCAATGGAGGAAGTAGGTCAGGACATAAAGAATATGCCAGACGTAATCTTTCTGCTTCCCCACCACAACAGTGCAAGTGAGTCTCACTGGAGAGCTTATGGCTCCATAAAGGCCACCAACTGTGCCCAGAGAGGATCATATGGATGTGTTTTGGCCAATATGTTCACTGACAGGTGTGTGTCTCTGAAAGACCTTAATGGGAGGGTGGTCAACAGGCATGATGGGCAGTACCCAGGCCAAGAGGTAGGTTAACACTGCAGTCAGGAAGGCAGCAAAAAAAATGGCTTTTGTTGATTTGTTCTACCAGAAGTGAAAACTCTTTGAGAAAGTGCTTGGCAGAGTTGGGATTTTTCCAAAGTGCTCAATATCATGGTAAGCCATATTGATTCAGGTTTCCATGGGACAGAATATAAATTCCAGACCGTCCCTCTGAATTCTCCCAGAGCTTCCATCAGGTGGCTGACACAAAATCAGACATGCAGACTTGATTCTGCTATCTTCCTACAGGAGATCATAGCCTTTTCAATTGCACTCCTCACCGTATTCATGTGGGGTTCAAACAGAGAGAAATGGAAGTACCACTATGCTTCTTTCTCACAGAGGAAAAAAAAAAAAGATGCTGATGGCAATTTTCTTCCTCCTAGCTATGGCTGGATTACAACTACAAATTTCTGCAGCTGAGCTAGATGTCTCAGCAGTTGACCTCCTTGGAATGATGCTATTTTCCCAACTCATCTGCCTTCAAAGCCAGCAGCACTGATAACTATTAGAAGAGGACATCAAGGAATTTGGAGATGGGAAAGATGTGATCAAAAGGCTGTTCGGCCAGGCAAATTGAGCAATGCTACTGTCCCTATGTTGGTTCTATTCTCTGCCTGGGAGGTTAACCAATATGCTGAGTGCTGTGAAGAAAGAAGTGCTCTGGGTGATCCAGAGAAGTGCTCCTTCAGCCACTCCCTGCAGTGGATCTAGGTTACTTCCAGTACAATAAGGACCCAGACTATTATGGTTTGTGTTCAGTTTTCCTATGTGAGGATCTTGGTTGATATATTCAAAGCTGTCTTGCAAGTTATTTGTACTTTGACACAGAAGCTGCCCATTCTAGCAGAGAAGACTTTACTAATCATCAGTTGTGGAGGAGAATGTATATAATGTATCTTGAAGGTGGACCCTCTGTAACTCATTGGCACTGAGCCAGACATCATTTCCCCCAGCATGTGCACATCAGAAGTTGGTCTTGTGTGCTGGTACATTGTAAGCTGCTCCTTGGCATGCTGTAAAGATCCCCTGGAAGAACTATGGGAAGAGATGCTGCTGCTGCTTCCTTGACAGTACCTGGCTAACATTTTAATAGGGACATTCTTGGCTTTCTGCGCTGCCACCTCTTCCATCTTTGGAACGGCTTTGGAATCAAACAAGACCTGTCTGCCTGTCTTCATATAGTCCTGGTACATGATCAGGCAAATCTCACTCAGGACAAATTCCAAACATGACCAACTAAAGGCAGGTCCTTCCTTGGTCCCCCTGCCTTAGATGGATGTGCTACTCCTTTCATTGAAGAGCTTCTGGAGCAGAGCTGGGGCCATGATGTCCCCAGGGCTGCAGCAGCCCTGCCAGGGCACTTGGCCCTGACACCTCAGTGCACAGACAGTGGCCACGGAGGGGCCATTGTCACACTGGTGATGGTGGAGGTGCAGCCACTATCCTGGCATGAGCATGGGGCCGCTGCAGCAGAGTCGCTCCACGGCATGCCAGAGCCACCACTAGCAGATCATCTGCTATTTTCCTATAGATATTTTGATGTTCTTTTACTGCACAGCTATCTAAATGACAAGGATGATCAAAGTGAATGCAAACTAGACAAATATTTTCAACATAAGATGTATGAGGGGTTCTAGAAATAGCCTATTCCTTTCTGATTCTTCCAGAGTGATCACTGGGCATTTAAGGGGGCTGGGATTTAGCTCAGTTGGTAGAGCACTGCACTGCAGTCTCTAAGGTCCCAAGTTCAATTCCTAGCACCGCAAAAATGGGAGAAGGACCTGGCAATCCACTCCCAAGGCAATCCCGAAACAGTCAGCCATTGAAAACCCTATGAGGGTTGCTATGAGTCAGATACCGACTCAACGGCACCTAACAACAAGTAAGGCTAGTATGAGGGCTTTGTGAAAGACTGTTACCCTTGCCACGTGCCCTGAATTACATTCTGGAACAGACTGGACATTCTGCAACAGACTGGAGTCCTCGTACACCACACCGCTTTCCGGTAGCCCAAAGACGTGTGGATATCTAGGCTATTCTCTTCCCACATGGCTTCTCCTTGCTTCCTCAAGCTCAGACCACCTTATACTTCTTAGCAACCCCCTCCTACTCGTCAAGTGCCCCCTCTTACTTGGATCTGGAGAGGTAGAAACACTGTCCTGTAGAGAATCCTTATTCTGGGTCCTAGGATTCATACCTATGGAAAGACAAAAACAGCTTGTCTGAATGAAGTATATTCTGCTGAAGCACCCCCACAATTAGTACTGGAAAAGCCCAATATTGAAGCTAAAAATAAAAACCTGAACCAACTGGTAATTCTGTGCTGAGTATTTCAAACAACACAAAAGAATCAATCAAAAATGAGCAATCCAAAATTTGGGAATGAGCCAGATCATTACTCTGAAGTTATCAATACCATTCTTTGCCCAATGGGACCTTTAGCAAACCAGTCTGCTACTTATTTAAAGAAAATGGACACATTCCAAAGTCATTTCGAACACACAGAGCAATTTTTAGCAAATATAAAAGAACTATTTAAATTTAGCACACTCATCATTCACCCTTATCTTCTGGAATTCTAATTCCCCAAATCATGGCTTTTTGGAATAAAAGACATCAAAACTCACACTTTAACAGAATAATAATGATTCTACCTATAATTGGCTGAAAAGAAAAAAGGGCATTCTTTGAAATGCAACTTACTGGCTAAAAAGTAATAGAACTAATTTTAAGAGAACATATAACAGTACTTACATGTCACTTACGAAACATACATATTTACTAGAAAATTATGATACTGTAATAAGAATTGGAAACACCCTCAGCAACACTATCAACAGTGGCTGGCAATCTCCATGAAGAAATTTGAAGGAACAGGCAAGACATAAAAGAGAACTTGTGCTTTTTACTCTAAATACTTTTGTGTCATTTGAATCTTTCATAACAACAATCAATATTTATAAATTGCTTGTGAAATCTTTGATTTGAAACAAAAACAAGCTATGACCTTTGCAAATCACACTATCTAGCAAAGGATTTGGATTCAGAATATGGACAGAACTCTCAAAGCTCAAGAGGAAAGCCAGGCATGTGCTCCTGTAAGCACAGTACTTGAGAGGCTTTGGCAGGGGGAATCACAAGTTCCAGGCCAGCCTGGGCTACCTATTTGTCTTAAAAACACAAAAAATTCAAAAATGCCAGATGTGATAGCGCACATCTGTAATTGCAGAGACTTGAAAGGCGGAGTTAGGAGGAATTCAGAGGTAGCCTGTGTAACTTAGTGAGACACTGTCTCAAAAAATAAAAAAAGTAAAAACTGGGCTGAGGGTGCAGCTCAGTGGTAGAGTGCTTGCAAAGCATGCACAAGACCCTGGCTTCAACCCCCAGTACCCTCCCCCCCCAAAAAAAAAGCATAAGGGGGAAAAATAATCCAATGAATAAATTGGCAAAAGACTTGAACAGACATATCATCAAACAATATACACAGAAGGTGAATAAGCACATAAAAAGCTGTCCCACATCATTAGTCATTGTTGTTAGGTGCCGTTGAGTCGGTATCCGACCCATAGCAACCCTCATAGGGTTTTCAATGGCTGACTATTTTGGGATTGCCTTGGGAGTGGATTGCCAGGTCCTTCTCCCATTTTTGCGGTGCTGGGAATTGAACTTGGGACCTCAGAGACTGCAGCACAGCACTCTACCAATTGAGCTAAATCCCAGCCCTCGTTAGTCATTAGAGAAATAACAAATTAAATGCAGCGAGATACCTCTACAAAACCGTTTAAATGATTAAAATGACTGATCATACCAAGTGCTGACAAAGATGTGGAACAACTAAAATTCTTACATATTGCTGGTAACAATGGTAAATTGTACATTGCTTTGGAAGACAGTTTTAACATACATTTACCATTTGACCTTAGCATAGGAATTCACTCAAGAGAGGTTAAAACTTACGTTCATAGAAAATGTTTGTTCACACAAAATTGTATCAATGTTTATAGCAGCTTTATTCATACTTAGCAAACCCTGGAAATAATTCAAATGTCTTCCCATTGCTGAAGGGATATACTGCTATATGTACATATGATGGAATACTACTCAGCAAGAAAAAGTAATGAATAACCAAGCAGTGCAGTAAGGAAGCAAAGGCAGGAAGATTGCTTGAGCCCAGCAGTTCAAGACCAGCCTGGTCAATATAGCAAGACCTCATCTCAGACAGGAGGAGGAGGAGGAGAAATGAACTACTGATGCATACAACAATATGAATGAATCTCAAATGCATTATGCTCAGTGAAAAACCAGACTTAAATGGCTATGTGCTGTATGATTCCACATATGTGACATGCTTCAGAAAGGAAAAACTTGAGGGATAGAGAACAGATCAGTGACTGTCAGGAGATGGAGAATAGGCTGGACACAAGCATGCAGCTGAAAGCATTCTGGGGGGAATGGAAATGTTTTGTACCTTTATATATTTGTTGGTGGGTATATGACTCTGAATTTGTCATACTCAATAGGACTATACACAAAAAAGACTGAATTTTACTATATGTAAAATTCTTTCTCCTTCCCTCCCTCCTTTCCTTCCTTTCTCCCCATCTCCCCCCCAACCCTCTCTTTCAGAGGGTCTTGCTACATAGTCCAGGCTGGCCTCAAACCCATGATCTTCTAGCTTCCAACTCCTAAGTGTTGGGATTATACAGATGCACCATCATAACCACCTAAATAAATTTCATTAGATTTAAAAAGAGGGTATCACTTTGCCAAAACAATTTTAGACCTTGTTTTTGTTGAAACTAATTGCAGCAGATCTTTTTAAATAACCTGTAGTGTTAAGAATCCCTAACCTACTGGGTGTGGTGGTGCACAGCTATAATCCCAGTTACTTGGGAGATGGAGGCAGGAGTATCACAGGTTCAAGGCCAGAGGCAACCTGAATAACTTAGCAAGACCCTGTCTCGAGATAAAAAGTTTAAAAAGGAGCTGGAGGAGCAGCCCAGTGATGGAGCACTTGCAAAGTATGCACAAAGCCCTGGGTTCAAACTCCAGGTACAAAAAGAAAAAAGAAAAAGAAAAAGAAAAAAAAAAAACCTAAAAATCCAAAATCTAAAGTGCTCTGAAATCCAAAACTTTCTGAGCTCTGGCATGATGCTCAAAAAGTTTTAGATTTTGGAGCACTTTGGATTTCAGATTTTCAGATTAGGGATGTTGAATCACTAAAGTCTAGCCACATATTCTAAAATCTGAAAAACTCTTGAAATTTGAAATGCTTCTACTCATCAGATAAAGGATACTCAGCCTGTACCACGGTAGAAGATACAATTTATTAACTCAGACACAGTGGTACCTCAGCACTCAATCACAATCTGTTCTGGAAAGCTGGATGAGAGCTGATCAGCTTTAGTACCAAGTTTTTTTTCCCATTAGAAATAATGTAAATACATTTATTGGTTCCGGCACCAGACTGAATGGCTATTTCAGACACACATATGCCACTCACATAATTAGCAATGAGTTCTTTTTTAAAATTTAATTGTTGTTCTTACTGTTTTCCCCTTTCCTTCACTTTAAGTGCTAGGAAGTTTCTTGGGTGCCATGAAGACTGTATGGTATATGTATGTTGTTGTTGTTATTAGGTGCCGTCAAGTCGGTATCTGATTCATAACGACCCTGCATACAACAACAAGGCAAAACACTATTTTCAGTGCTTCTCTGCTGTTCACAGGGTTTTCAGTGGCGGATTGATTTTTAGGAGCGGGTTGCCTACAGTACCTGATGTTCTCTGACAGTCTCCCATACAAGTACTAACCAGGCCTGACCCTGCTTAGCTTCTAAGATCTGATGGGATCGGATACCACAAGCCTACGGCTACAGGCCGTATATGTATGTATATATACATATAAAGACAATGTATATATGTATATGTATGTATACATAATCTTTACTGTTTGAAATTGACATGCAAAGTGGCACTTTCCCTTTTATGTCACCTGGAAGTGTTACAGGTAAGCATTGCACATAGGTTTTATTTATTCTATTTACTTATTTTTTTGCTATACAGATGGGCTGAACCCAGGGTCTCAAGCATACTTTTGCAAGCACTCTACCATTGAGCTGCACCCCAGCCCAATTTTTACTTTTTATTTTGAGACAAGATCTCAGTAAGTTACACAGATTGCCTCTGCCTTTGAACTCTTGATCCTCCTGCCTCAGCCTCCTGAGTCACTGGGATTATAGGTGTCTACCACTGTGCCGGGCTGGGATTTAGCTCAGTTGGTAGAGCGCTGCGCTCCAGTCTCTGAGGTCCCGAGTTCAATCCCCAGCACCACAAAAATGGGAGAAGGACCTGGCAATCCACTCCCAAGGCAATCCCGAAACAGTCAGCCATTGAAAACCCTATGAGGGTTGCTATGAGTTGGATACCGACTCGATGGCACCTAGCAACAACCACTGTGCCAGGCCTCATCCACTGAGGCTTGGCATCAGTGGTCGAATGCCAAGCAAGTAATAGGAACCAAACCAGAATTCTTTCAAAAATATTGGTTGAAGACCAAAAAACAGGGAGGAATTCGAGTGCTAAGATTTCACTATATTTCTTTTCCTTCAAACCCATACTATGAGGTCAATATAAAGTATTAATATTTTTTCTATAGATAAAGAAAATGAGGCTCAGGAAAGTTAACTAACTTGCTGAAGATCACACAGTAAGTAAAGTGGAACTTATAGTTAGATTCTACTAAATTTTACAGATTCATTCTACATACATAGGAATCTAGTTAAATTAGAAATCGACAAAAGGGAAAGGGGGAGCATAAATATTGACATTCTAGGCATTAATGAGTTAAAATAAACTGGCATGGGCCATTTTGAATTAGATAATTATATAGTCTACTATATAATTAGAATAACAAAGTCTACTACATATACATATACAATAACAAAGAGAAATGGGGTTGCATTCATCATCAAAAAAGACATCTCAAGATCTGTCCTGAAATACAATGCTGTCAGTGATAGAATAATATCCATACACCTACAAGGAAGGCCTGTTAATATGACTATTATTCAAATTTACACATCCACCACTAAGGCCACAAATGAAGAAAGGCAAGATTTCTACCAGCTTCTGCAATCTGAAATAGACGAAACATGCAATCAGTACTGATAATCACTGGTGAGTGGAATGCAAAAGTCGGAAACAGAGAAGACAGCTTAGTAGTTGGAAAATATGGCCTTGGTGACAGAAACGATGCTGGAGATCATATGATAGAATTCTGGCAGACCATGACCTTTTCATTGCAAATACATTTTTTCACCAACATAAATAGAGACTATACACATAGAATTCACCAGGCGGAACATACAAGAACCAAACTGACTACATATGTAAAAGAGACATCCTGTCGCAAAATAAAAAATAAGAAAGTGGGAGCGAGTGTGGCTTAGAGGTAGAACATTTGTCTAGCATGCACAAGGCCCTGGGATGAATCTCCAAGTACTGAGGGGGGGTTAAAAAAAAAAAAAAAAAAAAGGCAATGAAAAGCCGGGAATGATGGCACACTCCTATAATCCCAGCACTGGAGAGGCTGAGGTAGGAAGATGGTGAGTTTGAAGCCAGCCTGGGCTATACAGTGAGACCTGTCTCAAAAAAACAGGGAAGGAAAAGGCAGCAAGGTAGATTTTCTGATTTGGTCAGAGAACTGATGTGAAGGCAATCATAAAGTTGGCTTTCCCAAAGCATTCTGAGGAATAGGAGAATTATTAAATATATCACCTTCTGGGTTTGGATAGTAAGTTTGACTATTAGGTCACTTTAAAAAAAAAAAAAGAGAAATCCCAACTGGCCTTGTTCTACAATGCAATTGAAATTCTTATACTAATGAACAGTTAAACTGGGGCTAGGGCTGTAGCTCAGCAATAGGAGTACTGGCCTAGCATGTGTGAGGCCCTAGGCTCCATCCCCAGCACCACAAAAATAAACAAACCATTCAACTTACCAGAGTATCTCTGGTTCCTAAGGCAAAAGTTGATCTGTGCTATCTCTAATGGACACCTCTTTTATTTTAAGGAGAAAGCAATTTAAAGTAACATAGTCTCAGGACTTCTACAGAAACTATTTACATACAGTTTCCTTGTAGTCATAAGCTAACATACTGCTTCTCAAATAGCTCTTCCTTTGAGGCTTCATTCTATTGGAATATGAAGCGTCCCAACAACCTGGGATGCTGAAGTAAGACTTGATCTGAAGCCTCTACTCCAATTCAACAACTGGGAATGAAGCCTCACTCTTAAAATTCAAAGCTGAACACTACAACTGAGGGAGGTAATGCTGAGAAGACATGTCTCAGTTCTCTCCTTTGACATTGAGACATGTTCTCTCATTGTAAACCTCAAGGCTAAAAAGAGTATTCAGCTAAAAAGGATCCCAGCCTCTGGGTCTGGTCATGGGCCCCCATCTAGAAGCCAACACTTGGGGCAAGTTGTTTCTCTTTTCTGAACTACATAGATAGCACTTACTAATAAAATATTGGACCTGGCCTGGATAAGTGACAGGGTGGCCCTTTCTTCCAGCCTCAGCATGCTATGATTTACTTTTTTTCTTTTTTAAAATTATCCATCTTATCTAGATGCAGTGGTATATGCCTGTAATCTCAGTGACCTGGGAAGCAGAGACAGGAGGATCATGAATTCAAGGCCAGAGAGAGTTTACATAACTTAGTGAGACCCTGACTCAAAAATAAAAAATAAAAATATGGCCTGGGGTACATCCCAGTGGTTGAGCACTTGCAAAGTATGTGTGAGGCCCTAGGTTCAACCATCAAGTACCACAAAAAAAAAAAAAAAAAAAAAAAAAAAAAAACCTTTAATGAAGGGAATGACATAGACTAACAAGTCCCCTAAACTGGTGTCCTGTTAAAGAAACAGAGGACAAAAGGTCAGTGGTAGATGTGTGTTTAGCATGTATAAGACCCAGGGTTCAGTCTCTACAACCAAAAACTAAAAAGAGAGGACAAAAATGACCTACCCAGTCTCATCAACTGCCTGGTCCCTGCTATGCAGCACAGTGAAAAATAAGTGAAAAGTATAGCTACAAGCCCCCTCCCCCAACAATGCTCAAAATAAAATTCTGCAAGGCAGGAGGGAAACCTACAGACACATTACTCCTAAGAAACATTACTCACATTTAAATCGTGCTCAAATGCAGGAGAAAATCTGAGTCACAGTTGAATAACTGCAGACAGTACAAACTGTCAAGTCAGGTGAGGTGAAGGTAGATGAGATTCTTTGTGAAGATAAAAAGGTAGGCAGAAACCAAGGAATGGCTGGCATTACAAGCCATGAAGAACCAGTGTTTCTATGTGGGTAGGAGAAGCCGATCAGATTTGCATTTGGAATACTTGGTGACAATATGGAAGGTGAACCAGAGGGGAGAAGGACACAGCAGGAAGATCATTTAGAATGCTCTTGCAATAATCCTGGCCAGAGATCATGGAGGCCCGAACAAAAGCAATGAGAATGGAGATGAGGAGGCAAAGTCAGAGACAGAAGGCAGCTGACAACACATTAAAGATGAGGCATCTGTAAATCATACAAATAGAGAGGCCTATTGTTGTTGTTAGGTGCCATCAAGTCGGTGTCCGACTCATAGCAACCCTATATACAACAGGTGAAACACTACTGTTAGTGCTTCTCTGCTGTTCATAGGGTTTTCAGTGGCTGATTGTTTTTTGGGAGTAGGTTGCCAGGCCCATTGTTATTGTTGTTGTTAGGTGCCGCTGAGTCGGTATCCGACTCATAGTGACCCTCATAGGGTTTTCAATGGCTGAGTGCTTCGGGATTGCCTTGGGAGTGGATTGCCAGGCCCATCTCCCATTTTTGCAGTGCTGGGAATTGAACTCAGGGCCTCAGAGACTGCAGCGCAGCGCTCTACCCACTGAGCTAAATCCCAGCCCGCCAGGCCCATTAGGTAGGCAGATATACAGCTCAGCAGCCCAGGAGGGAGAAGGCTGAGCCAGAGATCCAGGTAGCAGCAAATGTTTTTCCAGTGTGTATGTGGACACCAGGAAACCCTGAGCTGAGAAGACATGATGGTGTCATTTGAGGATGCTCCATAGCCATCCTAAATAAAGACTCTGAAAGTTCACTCTCTTCCACAGAGTAGATTTTAAAAGACCTATTTGGGGAATCATTTGGTCCATCTGGGCTACCACAGTCCACTAGGTTACTCTGTGTAGATCCTGATGCTGCCACCATCTGAATCTGTAATTAATTCTCCCTGCTTCAGATCACCAGTAAAACTAGCTCAAGGTGAGATTCAGGAAGTCCCAAAGCAGCCCTCCTTAGTACAACTCTGTTCCCTAAAGCCTGGGGAGCTCAAACTCTGAGTCCTAACAAATGGCTCACTGGTTTAGCAAAACAATAGAAACACAGCCTTTGTAACATTCTGAAAGCATTTTAGAGAATCTAGAAGCCAAGCAACATTTAGCACCTTGAGTGCAGGAACATAAAGTATCTCCATACCCCAAACTTTCATTTCATTTGTTTTCTCATTTAAAATAAATGAATGAGGCCCCTCCTATCCAGCTACTGCCACCACCACTGCTGCTTGGGGGTTGGTTGAGACGGGAAGTGGGGTCTGGACTGGAGTATGGTGTTGCCACTGTGCGAAGCAGGTAGTGAGAAAATGAGTAAGTAGAGTTAAGTATAAAATTAGAAATCAGGCATGGAGGCTACAGCCACTGGTCACAGAAGGAAATCTTAAACTTCACCAGTGAGCTGTTGCAAAAATACAGCAGTCTTGCCCCTGGCACAGGAAAAGAATGGGAAGACTACGTGCAGATCCAGTCTCTAAGAAAATATGAAAAAGCATTCTACTTATATTTTCTTAATCTCTTGCTTTCCAAATTTATAAACTGAGGCGAAGTGAGTTCACATAAAGAAATAAAGTCTTTAAAAAAAAAAAAGAAAAAAAATATGAAAAAGCAAAAAGGTCTGTCTGTTACTTTTGAGGGACAAAGAGATCACTTCCCTCAGCTAATGAAATGGGCCTCTGAAAAATGGGGCTTTGTTGAGGGTATTAAAAATGGTTAACATCAAAGCAGAAGGCTTTGGTTTGAAAGCAACAAGAGACATGAAAGCAGAAAAATTATTTTGGGGGTTCCAGAAAAATTACTAATGAGTGTTGAATCTGCTAAAAATTCAGTATTGGGGCCTTTATTTTCTCAAGACTGAATTTTTTAAGTCATGGGAAATACTGCACTGGCCTTTCATCTGCTATGTGAGCAAGCCAGTCCCAACTCTTTCTGGAAGCTCTAAATTCAGACCCTTCCCAGTGAATATGACCCTCCTCTTTATTTTGAAGAACAGGAAGTTTGGTATCTTCAGTCAACACAAACTATACATGATATCTTCAGCCAGTATAAAAATACAGCTTAGCGCAGAGCAAGGTGGTACACACCTGTTTACCCCAGCGGCTCAGGAGGCGGAGGCGGGAAGATCGCAAGTTCGAGACCAGAGGCAGTCTGTGTAATTTAGTGAGACCCTGTCTCAAAAAGTAAAAAAAAAAAAAAAAAAAAAAAAAAAAAAAAAAAAAAAAAAAAAACCCTCACAGCTTGACAGTATGCCTTTTTCTATAAAGTCACCCATAATTATCATTGCTATATGGTCTTTGAACACATCTGACTTCATTACTGTTCAGTGTTGATACAAATAACAATTGTTCCTGAGTTAACTAAAGTCACTAAGCTTTTTGAAAACAAAAGATTATAATGAAAATTTAAAAGTTGTGAAGTATGTAAATATAAAATAATATAAATAGGTGCTAATATAAAAAGGTGCTCTGTGTGTGAAGTTTCCAAGAAAATAAAAATCCATTTCTGGATTTCTCCAATACATATCAGTAGTAAAATACTGATAATTTACTAAGTTGTAATAAGATTTGTTTTTCAAAGTGTACTGTGTCATATAAAAAAGTAAGTGTTATATAAAAAAATAAATAAAATGAATGAAGAGATCATAATCATTTGGGGATTCTCTTACTGCCAGCCCAGTTTCCAAGATATAGCCATAGGCCTCTAGGAATATTGCAGGATGAATCTACCATGGAATAAAGGGCAACATCATTAACCAATCTTATACAATTTCTCTGTCACCACATCTTATTAAAGCTAAGTTCTAGAAATACAAGTTAGTTTACAGAACACTGAGGCATGATGCTGAGCTCCATTTTGCTATTACTATTTTAATGTTTCCATACTCATTTTGTACACCTCTCCTCTGAGGCTCTGCAGAAACTGCCTCCACCTGTGCAAACTCTTATTCTCCTACACCCTTAAATGGAAGTCTTTTAAACAGAGTGGTCAGATGAGGAAAGCAGTCTGAGACAGGATACCTGGCTACTGCTATGAGAGATTAGTTTAATATCTCTACACTCTGGGCACTGAGCTGCCCATGTGGGCATGTAATGTGCCCATGTAAATGTATTTAGTAACTTACATGTAAATGTAACTAAATACATGTAAATGTATTTAGTAACTTATGCCTTGTTGGGATGATCGGAGGAGATAATACACGTAAAAGTGCTTCCTGAAAGACTAAAACCTAAGTTCCTACTCCATCCATCCACCACCTGTGCTTGGGATCCTTACCTTCTAACTCTCTACCCAACCAAATTCCACCCCTTCAAACCTGAGATGCATGCTCACTTCCCTGAGCAATGGTGTCACCCCTCTCTTTTCTGATGTTACCATTAGAACCACACTATTTCCCTCTGGGCCTCACCTGTTTTTATGAGGGTAGGTTTGCTCCCCTGCCCCCAATAATTGACAGCTCCTCTAGAGCAGAGACCACTCCTACTGTGTCCCTGGTGCTTCCCTGAACATCCCGCAGCCCTCAATCACGACTCTCTGACAGAACGATGATAAATGTGGCTTGACCAGCATGTTCTCAGCTAAAAATGTAATGTGCAGGCCATTTATAATTCCATGCATTACATAGAACTGCTTCTAAATAGGTCACCCAAAATTGTGGCTGAAATGATCCCAAAATAGATGTGGCCCCACTTTTCTGGCCTTCATGTCGCTTCTAGATGTGAGCCTGCTCTGAGCATCCCAGCTCTATTACCTCTTGGATGAGTTACCTGCACCGGTGTTGCTAAGCAGGCTGACAGAAAGCTCTTCCATTCCACTGAAGTTCAAGAAGGACATGCTGTCACCAGGCTGGCGGGAAGTGCTGTGCCTGCAGAGAACAGAGCCCAGCCACCTGGCTTAATGCAGACCATCACTTCTTTTTCCTGCTCATCCTGCATCATGAAAAACAGGCCTGAATATTCAGCCACACAGGCTGGCAACCCGTGGGATCCAAATCTCAAGCCATCAGGTAGCAGTGCTTCATTTGTGTGCCAGCTCTGGTCTCTTGCCCTGATACTTCCTATTGCCATGCTAGACCACCTGCCTTTCTCTCCTGCACCTCCCCCTTACTAACAAGGAAGGATGTGAGGAGCTTGAATAGTTGTATCAGAGTTAATCTTATAAGCAGAGTTATGCTCTGCCCAGAGCCCTTGCCAGTTCCAAAGGACGTCAAGATGTCTAAAAGAGAGCCAAAGACTGCTCCTTGAAAAGTGTTTCCTAAAGCAATGTAGGTATGGTAAGTTCAGATAAAATCCACACTCATGCTTCTCAAGGCTTAAAGACTTTCTTTCTACAATGACTCTCTTCACAGGCCTTGTAATGCTTTCAGAGCTCTGGTTCAAAAAAAGTTGTCAAGCCCATGCCTTAATTTCCATCGCTTTTAGCATTAACTTCTAAATTCAACTGTGGAATTTCTCAATGACCAAAAAACAAAAATCATGAGGAGGCTGCCCAAAACAAAGGCATGAGTTAGTTACTCTTCTCAGCACCCCAAACTCAAAGCATTTTCTCCATCATTTTCATCTTGATTGAAGTTTGGAAGAAACCAAGGTTTGAGGTTTTACAAAGGGTAACCTCAAGACAAGCCTAAGCAGGGCCTAGGTACTATCATAGGCAGAAATGTCAGGCTATTTGCTTTGTGCTTTGTCAAGGTACCAGGAATGATGCTGGCTGAGAAAGGAAGGCCCTGATCTCACATTCTCATTTCAAGTCTTATGCATGTGACACTGTCAGCAGTCTATTCTGCACATGCCAGAAAGGGCTCTTGGGTTATCTTCCAGAGCCTTATGCACATCCTCACCTTCCAGCAGCTTCATGATATGCTAACTCCAACAGTTCTGCAGAGGAGTGAGTTGGGTGCCTCTGCCCGCTGCCCTGCAGCTCCGCCATATTCTGCCGGGTCTGATGATGGATCTGGATGGCCTCTCCGGATGGTCCTACCCAGACAAAGAACCACTGAGCATCATTCCCACCTGACAGCTAGTATTGTGTACTTAATGGCAATCTTCCTTCTTTCTAGCTGCTGGGAGACAGGTGTGAGAGAGGCTCAACAAAGAGCCCACTACACAGGAACATTATACAAGGTAACCTCAGATTGTCACAGAGGACCTCTCCTCCAAGCAGGACCATCCTAGTAGAGGGTCACATGTTTATCATTCTGTCCAGTCTGTTAAGAATATTTTAGGAGCGTCTGTCTCACGTAGGCCTAAGAGATGCTATAGAGAAATACAGAAGTATAGAAAAGTTAACACAGACTAAATGGGAAGGAAACACAAATGGAACACCAAATGATTCTGTTAATACTTTTTTTTTTTTTTTTTTTTTTTTTGGTGGTACTGTGGGTTGAACCCAAGGCCTCACCCTTGCATTCTCTGCAAGTGCTGGACCACTGAGCTGCACCCTCAGCCCATTTTTTCACTTTTTGAGACAGGGTCTCGCTAAATTACACAGACTGCCTCTGGTCTCGAACTTGCTATCCTCCTGCCTCCACCTCCCAAGCCACTGGGATTACAGGTGTGCGCCACCACACCCAGGGCATGACTCTGTTAATACTTAAGAAAATAACAAGTGTGGCTCTAAGAAGCAGGAGATGGGTAAGTGCAAAAAAGATTAGGAGAGATCAGAATTAGTCCAGTCTATTAAAACGAGCTTCTTGGTAACAGAGAAGTTTTAGAGCTGTTAAAAAAGGTTGTTGTGAGGCGCGGTCAAGTTGGTGTCCAACTCATGGCAACCCTACATACAACGGGTGAAACACTATTGTTAGTGCTTCTCTGCTATTCATAGTGTTTTCAATGGCAGACTGATTTTTGGGAGTGGGTTGCCAGGTCCGTCTCCCAAGCCTATAGCACCTGGTGTTCCCAGGTAGTCTCCCATCCAAATACTAACCAGGCCTGACCCTGCTTAGTGTCCAAGATCTGATGGGCTCAGACACCACAGTGTTATGGCTTACAGGCTAAACAAGGTTAGGAGGGGCTAAAGGAGAGGGAATCTGGGTAGGAGAAAGGATATTTATGAAATCCCAAATATGAAACAGGCAAAATATGCAGGAGATCATGAGATTTGATAAGTAAAAAGACCCTGAGGATGGAATGAGGACACAGGAGGTTGGAGAACTTGGCAAAGAGCCTTAGGTGTTAGAGGATCAGGTGGCAAGAAGATGAACAAAGTCAACAGTGTTTCGAGACTATTGTTTTAGTAACATGTACATGAAGGGTGGAAGGAGAAAAAAGCATAGAGGCAAAAAAAAGCTGAACATCATGGAAGAAAGAGCCCTTAAGAGATCTCAAAGGAAGCTGGAGGGATAAAAATGGAGAGAAAGGCACCAGAAAGAAACAAGTAGTATGATTATGATCCCCCAATTATAACCAAATGAACCATACTCATTTCTCATTTAACTTTTCAACAGTAAAAGTGCAAAAGAAAATAACCAGACATTTCCAAGCATTCAGCAGGATAGTTTCTAAGAAAAAAAAAAAAAAAAAAACATGCTGAAGTTTAATGCATCTGTTCCTTCCCAGCCCAGCAAGAGCCCATTAAGCTGAAGTTTAATTTTAGCTACAGCTTTACAAAACCTTACTGTCAGCCGGGCATGGTGGCACATCTATAATCTCAGCACTCCTGGGGGAGAGGCAGGAGGATTGACGTGAGTTCAGGCCAGCCTGGTCTACACAGTGAGTTCCAGGACAGCCTAAGCTACACAGCAAAACCCTATCTCAAAAAAACAGAGAGAGAAGCCAGGCGCGGTGGCACACACCTATAATCCCAGCGGCTCAGAAGGCAGAGGCGGAAGGATCGCAAGTTCAAGACCAGAGGCAGTCTGCGTAACTTGGCGAGACCCTGTCTCAAAAAGTAAAAAAAAATGGGCTAGGGGCGCAGCTCAGTGGTCCAGCACTTGCAAAGCATGCAGGTACGAGGCCCTGAGTTCAACCCCTAGTATTGAGGAAAAAAAAAAAAAAAAAGAACAAAGCAAACAAAAAAATCTCAATAGCAACAACAAAAACCTTTATGGTTATCTTCTTCAGGACAAAACAGGTCAAAAAGGATGGGCTAGGAAAAAGAGTGAATTAAAAAACAAGATTTTTTCGGCTGGGCCTGATGGTACATGCCTGTAATCGTAGTATTTGAAAGGCTGAGGCAGGAGGATCAATGTGAGTTCAAGGCCAGCCTAGTCTACATACTAAGTTCCACACCAGCCTGGGCTACACTGGGAAACCCTGTATCAATACTCCCTCGAATAATAATAATAATAATGATGATGATGATGATGATGATGATGATGATGATGATATTTTCTTCAGTTGGCAGAGACTCCTGAGAGATGACAAAGATAACAGTGTAACCAAGACATGACATTAATATCCAGAAATAGCTGAAAGAAAAAGGAATGGAAAAGAAAGACATTAAGACTTAGGAAAAAAAGCAAGAGGTAAGGCACAGTCCTTCCCAAACAGAAAAAAAAAAAGCCCTTAAGTTAATACAGCTAGTTAGTTACAAAGCCTATTCTCAAGTGTATCTTTAAGGATTCTCACAAGAACCCCCAACATAAGTAAAGTGAGCATGGTTATCCCCATCTTACTGGTAGGATCAGAAAGGTTTAGAGAAGCCGAAGAACCTGACCAAGAACACATGGTTGATTAGTGCTAAAGACCAGGGGTAGGAACTCCTAGTCCAAGGCTCTTTCTTGAGCAGTTGACTTACCCACAGGAAAAGTGTGCATCCAACGCCTTCTGTTGGATGTGAGCTTCATGGGCATTCGTGAGGGGGCAAAGGGGTTAATCAGTGCTCTCTGAGGTGTGTATCCACCAGGTCGAACATGCAACATGGATTCTGCGCTGCCTACATGGAACCTTCCCGGGGCGCTGGAGTCTCGCTGTGGTGGTTCCATCATATTCTCCAGGACCTCTGTCAGTCGTCATAAGTTGAGACACAAAGACAAAGCATAAAGCTACAATGAAATCAGAACTAGACAGACTGATAGGCCAAGACTGACG
Organism: Pedetes capensis; assembly: GCA_007922755.1. Taxonomy (NCBI): domain Eukaryota; kingdom Metazoa; phylum Chordata; class Mammalia; order Rodentia; family Pedetidae; genus Pedetes; species Pedetes capensis. The sequence continues at coordinate 37,763 of VMDO01005660.1, read as the reverse complement.
AGAATCTTGGACATTATGACTGAAATGAGTGAAAGAAATGAGTGAAACTGTCCAACAATAAAGAAATAAAACATGTTTGGATTTGTTTACTTTTTAAACACATGGGAGAAGGGGATTTTGGTTCCTAAATAACTGGCCTACTGAAGCCACAACCAAATCTGAGGATAAAAACCACACATCACCTGGGGACTCAGGATAATGAACTGGATGCAACGACTAAATGATGGGACTTGAGCTATCTCCTTTGGAGATGGGGAGACTACACGCTCTAGGTGATGACCAGAATTACTCACTAAACCCATTAGATTTTTCCCCTGGGCAAGACAAACCAGAATTCCCCACCCCTCTCACTATAACCAAATAACTCACTTTCAGCCAATAGAACACAGGTAGAAGTCACATGCCAGGGGTATGTAACATGACAGGTAGAAGATCTGTTCCAAGCCTAAATCACAAATCTCTCCATGCCTGATGTCCAGCTTCTTCTACCACGACAACCTTGGAGACCAAGATTGAAGACCACGGCATCCAAGAATAGAAGGAACCTGAGTCTCCTAATGACTGAGTGGTTCCTCCCATTGACAGAGTGTATTAAGACATGTAAGTAATTAAATGTTATTTTGATTAATTGAAGAATTATTCTTGGGTAAAAAGGAATAAAGAAATGAATGCATCCAGCCTTGACCAAGCAAGGAGATGTTATATTTAGACTCAACTTACCCTGTCCAATGGCCTATTATGGCAATGGAGGCAGCATGAATAGATTAAAGAGCTGAAACCCACAACTAACTCCCTTTTTGTGCATCTCACATCAGTAAGCAACTACCCAGATCTGAAAGTGGCATTAAGGAATCTGTTTTATTCATCACTATCTACTCAATGCCTTATACATGTTATTTCATTCCTCAAGCTGATTTGCATACAAGAAGAGAACACACAAATCTCCATGAAAGCTCTACCTCTTGCCAGGTGTGGTGATACCTGTACATAATCCCAGAACTCAAGAGGCTGAGGCAGGAGAACAGTAAATATGAGGCCTACCTAGCCTCAAACTGGTAAGACTTTATCTCAAAAAACACACAAAAAAGCTGAAAAAAGTATACCATTCACTTTAATGAACTGGTGCTTAAAAAAGAATAAAAAAGAATCACAGGGCACAGTAGTACATGTCTGCAATCCCAGTACTGAGGAGGCTGAGGGAGGAGCATGGGCATGAGTTTGAAGCCAGCCTGGGCTACAGTGAAAGGGGGAAGAGGAACAACTTAGAGGGATAAAAAGGGAGAGAAAAAGCACAAAATACAGGAAGCAACTCTATGAAAATCAAAAACAAAAAAAAAAAAAAAAAAAGAAAGAAAGAACAAAAATCATGCTATAACTGTATACAACTGTCATTACATGTTGCTAGGTGCTGTTGAGCTGGTATCCAACTCATAGCAACCCCACGTACAACAGGCAAAACAGTTTTGTTACTGCTTCTCTGCTATTCACAGAGTTTTCAATGGCAGATTGATTTTTGGGAGTGGGTTGCCAGGTCCTTCTCCCAATTATTATATGTCAATCAAAATTTTTAACTTTTTTGTTATTGTTAACTTTGTTCTGTAAAATAATGTAATACACACATACCTAACATGTCATGTGATTCATACCCATTGTACCGGCACAGAAATAATTAAAATACGGGACTTACATACCAAATAATTAATATATGGGAGTTACACACCACTCCTTGCCACTCCCATTCCCCCCGTATAACTAGGAAACTGCCCCCAGATTTGATCAGCTCTGGCAGTTCAGCACTCTGACCTCGGGTGCTAGTGTAGCCCAAGGAACTGCTGACTTCATACTGGTGCAGGTGAGGGTGTGGGATCATGAGGATATTGGCGCTCTTGCCCAAGGAGCTGTCATCAGAAGCCTGGCTCCTCACTTCCTCTGTAGGCAATGCACGGCTCGGCAGGGAAGGGCTAGATGAGACATCACAGGAGCTGGCACTTTTGCGATTATGATTCTCTCGCTCTCGCACAGACCTGCCAAACAAAAGAAAGTTACCATTAAGCAAGAGATGCTGTCCCACCTCAAGTTAAAACTCCCAAAACAATCATCAGTTATATCTATCTACTTAGGAAACCAGTAACAAAACCCCTAATGTGATGTATGAGTGAGAAATAAGGAAGAGGTATTTTACTCTGAAGAGCATGAGATGTTGTATAAGAAAGGAAGGATATGGAAGACATGGCTACCGGTTCTAAAATAGCCAAAGTCCTGGGATCATAGCGGTAAAGCAGTGACCACTCCTGTCTGACTCCACTGATCAATCTCACATCACTAAAAATTTGGTAGCTGCATAAGATACCGGCCTGTAGCCTTACAACTATGGTGTCCAATTCTGTCAGATCTCAGAAGCTAAGGAGGGCCTGGTTAGTACTTGGATAGGAGACCACCTGGGAACACCTAGGTGTTGTAGGCTTGGGAGAAGGACCTGGCAACCCACTCCCAAAAAACAATCAGCCACCGACAACCCTATGAATAGCAGAGAAGCACTAACACTAGCGTTTCGCCTGTTGTGGGTAGGGTCACTATGAGTTGGACACCGACTCAGTGGCACCTAACAACAACAACAACATACGATGTGATGTAAGACAAAGTATACAGTGCCATCCAAGAAGTCTTCTTGTCCCCAAAACTGAACCTAAATCTAATCAAGCCTCTAGACACAATTGTCAGTTTCCAGGAAATTCAGCACACAGAGGAAAAGTTAAAGTTCATAAAAAAATAATAAGATAAATGAAGAAAGTAAAATATTCTGTCTCAAAAAAACACATTATAGCTGGGTGTGGTAGTGAGTTACAGTCCAGTGTGACTACACAGGGAGACTCTCTCACTAGAAAAAAAAATTATAACAAAATACAATATGTGGATCTTGCTTAGATTCCAATTCAAACAAATCAACTGCAAAAACACATTTTTGAAGCAACTGGAAAATCAGAATATAGACTGGCTATTTGAGGACATTAAGGAATTGGTACTAATATTATACTGTTATTAATGATAATAATACTTTGATAATGTTTTTAAATTTATTTTATTTATTTTTGGTGTGTATGAATGGTGCTAGCGATTGAACCTAAAGCCTCACACACGCTAGGCAAGCACTCTTAAAACATTCTTATTTAAAGCTGGATATAGTGACATAAGCCTAAAGTCCCAGCTACTTGGGAGGCTGAGGAAAGAGGACTGATTGAGCCCAGGAGCTTGAGGCCAACCTGGGCAACATAGTAAGACCCCCATCTCAAAAGACAAAAAATTAAAAATTAAAAATTAATAAACCACAACTCTCATTGAAGTACTTACTGAAATTTGGGGACAAGAAGACTTATAGGGTGGCACTGTGTACTCTACTGAAGTATGCTCAAGTGAAAAACAAAAGGATTCCTAGGATTTGCTTTAAAATACTCCTGTCAAAACTTAAAATGTAGAAGTAATGAAACAAGACTAGCGATGTGTTAATAACTATTCAGCAAACTAGTCTAATTCAGCATGTCTGAACATTTCCTTAATAAAAGTTTTTAAAATAATATACTCTATTAAAACATAAAACTCCCTCTGGGTGTGGTAGCACACTGTCATCTCAAGCCCTTGGGAGGCTGAGGCAGGAGGATTACAAGTTTGAGGCCAGCCTGGGCTACAGCGAGACCCTGTCTCAAAAATCCAAAACATACAAACATAACCTATAAAACAAGCTAAGGGGGAAAACCTCAAGAAGCAGTTGGAAGAAAGATCAAAAAGAGAGAAGCCCAGTGGGGAGATGTAACTCCAGAATGAACATGTTAGCCTACCAATAGGGTGCCTTCTGACATCAGAACTGTTTCTTTCCTCCTTGATTTTTTGTTTTGTTTTGCTTTGTTTTGTTTGTTTTTGTTTTCTTGAGTCAGGGTCTTGCTACACAGCACAGGGTGGCCTTAAACTTGCAAGCAATCCTCCTGCCTGAGCCTCCCACTGTTGTTGGGATTACTGGCATATGTCCCTATGCCCAGCTTCAATGTTTTTGTATTAAGTTAGAGTTTAACCAGAGTCTGAAAATAGAACCCAGGTGGTGCTAACTACATGTTCATTGCTTCAACAGTAAATATTTGAACAACAGTACATGCTTAGCCACATACAAAGGCTACAAAAGAAGATACGGTTTGTATAGGCAGGCACAACAGGGCACACCTATAGTCCCAGCTACTCAGGAAACTGAGGCAGGAGGATTACTTAAACCCACGAGTTTGCAACCAGTCTGGGAAACATAGCGAGATTATATCTCAAAAAATAAAAAGATTAAGCTGGGCACCATGGTATACATGCCTATAATTCTGTTAGAGTAAGTAGTCAATTAGAAATGAGCAGTAGGAAACTAAGGGCTTAATCCAAGAATTTAAAGAAATAAAATGTGCAGCTTGTGAAGTTAAGATACAAATGTTTGCTTGGGATACTTGTGCAGTCCAGGTTTGAAACTGCACAGATAAAGGTGTCTGCCTCAGACACTAGCACAGCTGGGAACAGCCAAAGATAAAAATTACTTAGAATTTTTTTCATGAGGACCATATACTTTTTGTCTCAGTAATAAGGCTAGCTTTAGCTAGATAGAACTCTCTCTGTCTCAAAGTAAAACTCCATCTTAGGAAGGTAGGGAAAAACTAAATGGAGGAACTTGGGTGGCAACCTCCTAAGAGATACAATAAAAGAAGCTCCCTCTTCTCTGAGTAGCCCGCTCTCCCTCTGACAGCATTATCGTTCTTTAATTCTGCTTTAATTCTTTTCCTCTAATAAACTTTATCTTTGGTATTATCTGCATGCGTGGGTGCGTGCATGTGTGTGTGTGTGTGTGTGTGTGCGAGCACGCGTGTGCTGATTAAATTCTTTTCATAGCCAGATATTAACAATCCCTGTAACTCGGGAGGCTGAGGCAGGAGGATTATGAGTTTCAGGCCAGATACAGCCTGCACAATTTAGACCCTGTCTCTAAGTAAAAAGCAAAAAAGGAGCTGGTAGTGCAGCTCAGTGGTGGGGTGCTCGCCTAGCATGCATAAGGCTCTAGGTTCAACTCCCAGTACTAAAAAAATGAAAACAACAACAACAAAACCTACTAAGCATAAAATTCAAGACTATCAGTCAGAAGTAGTGGCTCAACATGTAATCCCAGAGCTCAGGAGGCTAAAGGAGAAGGATGGAGAATTTAAGTCCAGCCTGGGCTATGCAGCAAGTAGCAGCCCAGATTGAGCTACGTAGTGAGACACTATCTCAAAAACAAACAAACAAACAAAAATTCCAAGACTATAAAAAATATAAAGAAAACATTATATATATATATATATATATGTAATCGGTGATAGTAAAAGGGTTTCCTAACAAGATCCATAAATGAATAGGTTGTTAAATCTAACTCTATCACAATTAGAAACCACTAGATGACCAAAAGCAGGAATTAAAGAAATAAAAGGTTGTACCTTCTGGAAATAATAAGCCTAAAAGAAATTCTGATCCCAAAGAATACCGGGCATGGTAGTAAATGCCTGTAATCCCAGCAACTCAGGAGGCAGAGGTAAGAAGATCAGGTTTTAAGGCCAGAAGCAGTCTGCAAAGCTAAGAGAGACCCTGTCTCAAAATAAAAAGTAAAAAATGGGCTGGGGATGCAGCTCAGTGGTAGAGTGGTTGCAAAAGAATATGTGAGGCCCTGGGTTCAATCTCCTAGTATCAGAAAAAAGCAAAAAAACAAACAAACAAACAAAATCCTCTGATTGCCAAGACCTATAATAGTGCCAGCCTAGTGAGAAGAAGATTCTGGAATTTTTAAATTGTTTCTCTCAGCTAGAAAAAGTATTGCTGTTGTTAGGTGCCGTCGAGTCGGTATCCGACTCATAGCGACCCTCATAGGGTTTTCAATGGCTGACTGTTTCGGGATTGCCTTGGGAGTGGATTGCCAGGTCCTTCTCCCATTTTTGTGGTGCTGGGGATTGAACTCGGGACCTCAGAGACTGCAGCGCAGCACTCTACCCACTGAGCTAAATCCCAGCCCCAGAAAAAGTATAGGAACCTTCTTATTTTGAGATAATACCTCCTGGCAAACAAAATGGCTGGAACAAAGAACCTGAAAACCAAAACCCTAAGCAATCTACATTGCTTGACTTCCATTTGGCTAATTTTAATTTAAAATGTTTTCAAGGTGACTCTCATAAAGTTCCCTGTTGGACCATAGGCTTTCCTGAATAATTTTTATATGCACCCCCAATGGAATCTGGGAGAAAACCTGCAGGTGGCGAGGCGCTGGGCCCGGGATGGGCCAGGCAGCCTGAACACTTGAGCATCATAGGCATCATAATCTACTTGGATGGGAAGGGCGTTCTCAGATTCTTTTGGAGTCCCGAGAGCTGAAATACATAGATAATACAATTTGTCATCCAAACACATTTCAAACAGATGCCTGCAGAGGGTCTTCATCAAAATTTGCAAGGTATAGGTAATCATTTACCAAGGGAAAAAAAATGGGATAAAAAACCCATCCATCAGGTTATTGAGATTAAGTGACTTAAATGTCAAAGTGACATAAAAAATACTAAAGGAGAAAATAAACACAAAGTGTTGGTAGCATTTCATTCTTCTGCAGTCTCTCTTCAAAAAAAATATCATCTAGTTGGGCACGATGGCATATGCCTGTAATCCCACCACTTGGGAAGCTGAGGCAGGAGGATCATGAGTTGAAGGCCAGCATGGGCTATATATGGAAACTTTGTCTCAACAACAAAAAAATCACCTTAATATGTTTAGTGCCTTAATACTTTCTTCCTGATCCCTACAATTGACCTATGGAAAAGAAAAATAAGGCTTTGTCATCATCCACTGTGCAGTTGGTGGGACAAAAATACAAGGCTAAGAAACCTTCCACAGGTGACAAAAAGGGAACTCTGTTCTCCTAACTTTTCTGTGAACTTTTTAAAATGATTTCACATAATTTTGTTGCCATGGATTAGCCAACTCTTTCTAAAAGTGATGAAAGATGTCAAAACATACTCACATGAAGCTAGGCATGGTGGTGCACACCTGTAATCCCAGCACTCGGGAGGCTGAGGCATGAAGATCAATAAGAGTTTGAGGCCAGCCTGGGCTACATAGTGAGTGCCAGGCCAGGTTGACCTGTACAGTGAGACCCTAACTCAAAAAAATAAATAAAAAATACTCACATGTATCACGGCCATTTTTTGCTTTCTCAGAGGCAGGCTACAAAATTAAATAGATACTCAATCACTCTCTGCTCTGTTTTAGAACTTAACACAATTCACCATACGCATGCAGCTGCTCCCCAGGGCAGACCGTGTCTAAGCCTTCCTTAACTAATGGAAAGGCTAAACCTAACACCTGACACCTGCCTACAAAATGGTGTTAAACCCTGCTAGATCCTTTTCTCCCCCTGTCACATCTCATTTATTCTCACAATCCTATCCACTGGGGGCATGGATCCCGATTCAATAGGCAAAGATATTCAATTCTACAGAGAAAAAAAGAGATTTTCCCAAAGTCATACAATTAACAAGCAGCAACAGCCAGGCATGGTGGCACATGCCTGTAATCCCAGCAGCTCGGGAGGCGGAGGCAGGAGGATGGCAAGTTCAAAACCAGAGGCAGTCTGCATAACTTAGTGAGACCCTGTCTCAAAAAGTAAAAAATGGGCTGGGGGTGCAGCTCAGTGGTCCAATACTTGCAGAGCATGCAAGCGCAAGGCCCTGGGTCCATCCCCAGTACTGCAAAAAAAAAAAAAAAAAAAAAAAGGCAGCAGAGGCAAAATCCAAGCCCCCCTTTTCAGACTCTGGGCCAATTCATTAATGTGTTCTGCCATGGTGAGGTCCCACCTGACCCAAGCCCTACATGCTTCTCTCTCCACCATGGCGCCATTAGCTGTCTGCCTACACCTCTCAAAGCTGAACACCCCATAGATATCCAACTTGCTGAAATAGTATAACAAGGTGGAAAAAGAAATTTAAAACAAAATACTTATAGTGCTAACACTTTTTAAAATGTTCTTAATAAATCTTTCTGAAGGCTCAAACCTCCCAAAACAATAATCACTCTTGCTTTAAAAATGATCAAGCTGCAGAGTTCTTCCATGTTCCACTCTGCTGAGAATGGCTGTGTGAAGAGATAACAATGCAGAGCCAGACATGGCGGCGCACATCTATAATCCCAATGACTTGAGAGGTGGCAGGGGGAGGATAGAAAGTTTGAGGCCAGAAGCAGCCTGAATAACTTAGTAAGGCCCCATCTCAGAATAAAAAATAAAAAAGGGCATGAAGTGCAGCTCAGAGGTAGAGTGCTTGCAAAAGCATGCCTGAGGCTCAGGGTTCAACTCCCTAGTACCACCAAAAAAAAAAAAAAAAAAAAAATGAGGCACAGTAACTCATGCCCATAATCCCAGCAACTCAGGAGGTAGAGGCAGAAGAATTGCAAGGCAACTGCCCAGGGTCAAAGGCAGCCTGTATAACTTAGCAAGACCCTGTCTCAAGATAAAAAAATTTTTAAGTGGGTTAGTGGTGCAGCCCAGTGGTAGAACACTTGCAAAGTGTGTGTGAGGCCCTGGGTTCAACCCCCAAGTACCACAAAAATAAATAAATAAATAAATAAATAAATAATAACAAAAAAGTCCTCAAAATACAGGAGAACCTCCAACCCTGCCTGAGCAGAATCCCATCTCCCACCAATTTCCTACTTTCCTACTTTGAGAAGTTTTCATACACCTCTGGGCTGGGATTTAACTCAGTTGGTAGAGCACTGCTCTGAAGGCCCCAAGGTCCCAAAAGTTTGATTCCCAGCACTATAAAAATGGGAGAAGCACGTGGCAATCCACTCCCAAGGCAATCCCAAAACAATCAGCCAGTGAAAACCCAATGAGGGTCACTATGAGTCAGACACAACTCGACAGCACTTAACAACAACAATTTGAGAGGACCCGACAACCCACTCCCAAAAATCAATCTGCTACTGAAAACTCTGTGAATAGCAAAGAAGCACTGACAATAGTGTTTCACCTGTTGTACACAGGGTCACTATGAATGGGATACTGACTTGGTGGCACCTAATAACAACAACATATGCCTCCAAATTAATATTTGCCCTATAAGAATAATAATATTAATGCTCTCCCATTCAAAGAAAAAAAGAAAAACAGGAAAAGGGAAGAAATGGCCTTGAGATTGCTAATGTAATGCAGCCACAATTAGAGCAACCCACAGAAAATTAATCTATACTAAAAGTAGGCAGTAGGCAAATAGGTGGCAGTACTCATCTCTCATCTCTCTCTGGAATGCAACCTACAAATACAACAAATTGTTTTTTTTTCTTCATGCTACATCAAAACCACTTTTTCAGGTTCTGAAAACTGGCATTTTAATTACTTGAAAATATATTCCATCAAGTGGCCATTTTAAGGTTAATTCAGTTGTTGCTTTATTGTTTTTAACTTCTCACTACTGTAAATAAAACTAGATCAAAATCTATTTGCATACAATATTTCCTTACTCCATACACTCAAAAATGGAATTACCTAGCCAAATGGCATAAATATTTGCTTTGCTCTTAATATATATGGCTAACTTGCTTTGTAAAATATCATGCACAAACCAGTACTCAAGTACCAACTTGACCACACTTTTTCTAGTATTTGGCATAATTAACATATTTTAAATCTATTTATAATGTAAGCAAAAAAAGAATCTACGTTCTTATTTGAATTTGATTTCTTTATTACTAAGATGACAGTGCCTCTATGCTATTCATAGGGTTTTCAATGGCTAATTGTTTCGGGCGTGGGCTTCCGGGTCATTCTCCCTAGTTTGTCTTAGTCTGGAAGCTCAACTGAAACCTGTCCACCATGGGTGATGCTGCTGATATCTGAAATACTGCCATAGCTTTCAGCATCACAGCAACATGCAAGCCTTGACAGTACAATAAACTGGCAGACAAGTGAGGACATGTCAGAAGTGACCAATTCCTGGAGAAGGATATCATGTTTGGGAGAGCAGTGAGTCAACCACAAAAAAGAATACCCTCAACTAGACAGATTGATATAGTGGCTGCAACAATGGGCTTAAATTTAAAAAAGATTGTGTATGGGGCACAGTGTTAGGTAGTGTTTCATTCTGTTGTATATAGGATTACTATGAGTGGGACTCAACTTGACAACACCTAAACACACTAACTACTAAGATGTGAGTTTGTTATCATATTTCCCCTTTGCTACGATATGTATCTATGTCATTATCTTTGTCCCCAATAATAACTGAGTGGCCTTAGTCTCTGAATAAACCAGTTACATCATAATAAAATGAACTCTTTGTCATATCTTCTGCAAGATGCGTGCGTGTGCACGCGCATGTGAATTCACATAAAGGATGCCAAAAAATGTACATGTATTTTCAGGAAGGAAAAAATTGTATTAAAATAGTAACATTTAATATATACCGATAATAAAAGATGAATATAAGTCACATTTGCCTTCTACAATTACAAGAGATGCTCAAACTGGTTACCAAAGCAGAGGAAGCAGGACTTGTTGCTGTGCAATGCCTCTTGGATCTTCCCTTGTGCACATCATATACGTACCATGCATCTCAAACTCATCAAGAATGTGTGCAATTGTTAGGCATGTTGGAGGTTCTCCTGCATACTCATGCCTCCATCATTGTTGTACTTTCACAATGTCCTCAAATTTCAAATACCACTTCAAAATGGTCCTGGTGCTCTAGTGACAACCAAGCTTCTGCCATTTTCTTTTGTCCTGCCTGTTGCATGGTGGCACTAGCATTCATTTAATTAACAACATCTTTCATGCAGACACCACACTACCCATGGCTATCATAATTCCATTTAACTTTGAAAAGTAATCCATAGATAACATCTCTTAAAATACGTATACATTTTTTTGGCAATCCTAGTATGTACATTTTGTTTTCTGTAGTACCGGGGACTGCAGACTGAGTCCAGGGCCTTGTGCATGTCACGTAAGCGCTTCACCACTGAGCTATATTCCCAGCCCTTGCCAAAGATATTTCTTGCAGTCTGGAGTTTCCCTTGTTTTATTCTGTTTTGGTTTTATGGTGCAGGGATTGAACCCAAGGCCTCATTCATGCTAGGTAAGCACTCTACCACTGAGCTACATTCCCAGCCCCCGCTTTGTTATCTATGTACTTGTATCTACTATAGAAAACTGCAAAGTTCTAAGACAAATTTACTAAATCCTATTCATGATGCTGTGGGAAAATGAGGATACTTCAGTATCATAATAAGTATATGGGTATGTGATGGTCTCTGAAAGTTCTGTGAGTGGGTGAAACCTACCTTTTTTCCTGCCAGTTTTATGCGAGGGGTGAAACTATTACAAAAGAGCTGGCTTTTGGATGTGTAGAAACTGTAAAAAAAATAAAATAAAATAATTAATCTAAACCTTGAGATGGCTTCAATCTCAGGCAGGATCAGCCGTCCCGTGCTTATCTTTGCTTTGGGTTCACTAATCTTCCCAATTCCGACTTCTGCAATGACTATAAAATGCTAATTATGTTTTTAATGGTTGCTCTAGTCTTTTTTTCCCCATAAATTGTTTCATGTGTGCTAGTCCTGATTCCTAACTGGACTAGAATCTCCTCCTTATAGGAGAGATTAAATCTATTTACACCATATTACTTTCCATCTTGATAACTGGCATGATGCTGGACCCAAAAGAGGTTCTTATCACCACTGATTGATCAGCACTTAGGACTCAAGAAAAGATGGCAGAAGCCATTAAAATCTCAATTTCTCTGAAATTAATCTTAATATAGTCATGTCAGGCACACAAGAACACAAGCCTTGCACTGGGTGTGCTGAATGAATGAATGGAGACTGTGCAGCTTTCTATTCCTCACACACTTCCCTATATTCTGCTTTATCTATCGTTAACTTGTTTGGAATGTTGACCAATTCCCACCTTCCATGAAATCTCTGACTCTAAGCAAAAAAAAAAAAAAAAAAAAAAAAATTACAGGGAACAGTATCAATAGGTATCAATGGACCATGGGAGCAATCGTAGTGGCATATTAAGTATATTAGGTATGCAAGAGCATAAGAATGTCACCTGCTGTCAGACTTAAAGTCCAGATAACCTGTGGAAGTTGGCCTCTCCCAGTAGTATCATGGAAAGTACCAAGTACAAACTGCTACTCTCTTCCAGACATTAACTTTTAAAAGATTTGAGTGGTAAAATATGTCAGCCAGAAGAACTGCTTTGTATTAAATTGAACCATGTGAAATTGATATTTTTGAGGGTCACAGCCTAATATTTCTTTTTCTTTTTCTTTCTTTTTTTTTTTTGCGGTACTAGGGCACCTCACCCATACTTTGTAAGTGCTCTGCAGTGAGCTGCACCTCCAGCCCCTTTCTTCTTTTTTACATTGAGACAGGGTCTCACTAAATTACACAGGATGTCTCTGGCCTCAAACCTATGATCCTCTTGCCTCTGCCTACCTAGTCACTGGGATTACACATGTAAACCACAGTGCCCAGCCTAATACCATGATTTCAACTGTTTAAACTTACTATCTGTTGTTTTGCCATGAACTTATGGTTCAACCTGAGGGAAGCCACTTAACCTCTCTGGAACTTGATTTTCTCCACTGTGCAATGTGATTGGACAATCTCCAGCAGTCTCCAACCTTTTTGGCACCAGGGACGAGTTTCATAGAGGACAGTTTTTCCACAGATTGGGGGTGGGGGATGCCAACCTGACAGGACATAGAGCTCAGGCAGTAATGGGAGCAACAAACAAAAGATGTAAATACAGATGAAGCTTCTCTCAGTACAGGTCCGTGGCCCAGGGGTTGAGGACCCCTGGATAGGATCATCAAGATAGATTCCAGTTATATCCTGACATATTCTCTACATCTTAGTTTTATAACTCTTGTTGTTGTTATTGTAAGGTGCCATCCAGTTGGGTCCAACTCATAGCAACCCTATGTACAGCAGAACGAAACACTCCCCAATTCTGGTACCCAATCTTATTTATGTTTAAGTCCATTGTTGCAGACACCATGTCAATCCATCTAGTGGAGTGTTTTCCTTTTCTCTGCTGACATGCCATTCTCCCAAATATGATGTCCTTCTCCAGGGATTGGTTCCTCCTGACTACATGTCCAAAATACGTAAGACATAGTTTAGCCATCCTTGCTTCCAAGGAGCACTCTGATTGCAGTTCTTCTAGGACAGATCTATTGGTTCTTTTGGCAGTCCATGGTATATTCAACATTTGTCTCCAGCACCATAACTCAAAAGCATCAATTCTTCTCCTGTCTCCTTTGTTTAATATTCAGCTTTCACAACCATATGATGTGACTGAAAATACCATGGCATGAGTCATCCTACCTGATACTAACTTACTATATGGATCAATTTTCATTATTAGCCACTAATTCTTTGAAGATTAAAAGGTCTTACTGAAGATGATGTAATTATGCTTAGTAAGGCCTCAGGTCTTACTTCCCTGTGAAGAATCTGCCCACTTGTGAAGAGGCTTTGCTGGCAGGAAGAGAATAATGGCCCCTGTGAGCAGCCATCCCTTCCTTCCACCCCCAAGTGGCTTAGGCAAATAGGGTTCATGAAGGAAAGTGAAAAGGAGGCCTCAAGCCTTCCCAGTTCTCAGATTCAGAAGCCCCTCACATGTGGGTGCATCCTGCATTGTTAATTAACATCAGAGAATCAATTTAGGATGAAGAATAAAGGTAACTCAGGAAATTTTCAAATTGCTGTAAAATAAAATTGCAAAACTTTAACTCACATATGTGCATTTTCGTGTTTCCACTGTTACTTTTTACCTTATTGAACAAAATTTAAAAACCATGAAATATGGTGTATAAACAGTAGCTATTTTTTATTGATGACTAAATCTGAATGTGTATTAAAAAGTTACAAATCCAAAAATAATTACAGCACATATAAAAAGAAGTTACATTGGTCTCTGAAATAAGTAAAAAAGGAAGTAAGTTCAAAATGCTCCTTTTTTACATGCCAAGTTTCTAAAATAATAAGAACATAAACACAAGATGAGGAAGATTATGAAAGTACTCTAATATGACACAGAAAGCCTTTTTAAGTGACTTCACTAAGCCATGCCTGCACCCATAGCCCTGTGGCATCCAATCCCTCAGATTTCAGAAGCTAAGCAGGATCGGGCCTGGTTAGTACTTGGATGGGAGACCACCTAGGAACACCAGGTGCTGTAGGCTTGGGAGACGGACCCAGCAACCCACTCCCAAAAATCAATCTGCCATTGAAAACCCTATGAACAGCAGAGAAGCACTGACAATAGTGTTTGGCCTGTTGTACACAGGGTCTCTATGAATAGGATTATGACTCGATGGCACCTAACATTAACAACAACATCAAGCCATACAATGACAATATACAAAATTGAGCATCATGAAAAGTATGATTTTAAGCCAGGCATGGAAGTGCATGCCTGTAATGCTAGCACTTGGGAGGCTGAGACAGGAGGATCGAATGTTCAGTGCCAGCTGTGCTCAATAGCAAGTTTGAGGCCAGTCTGGACTACCCAATGAGACTCTGTCTTATAAAACAAAAACGAAAGCAAGGCATGATTTCATTTGTTGTTATTGTTATTACGTGCCATTGAGTCGGTATCTGACTCATAGCGACCCTCTGTACAACAAGGGAAACACTATTGTCAGTGCTTCTCTGCTGTTCATAGGGTTTTCAATGGCAGATTGATTTTTGGGAGGGGGTTGCCAGGTCCTTCTCCCAAGCCTACAGCTTCTGGTGTTCCCAGGCGGTCTCCCATCCATGTACTAACCAGGCCCGACCCTGCTTAGCTTCTGAGATCTGATGGGATCGGATGCCACAGGGCTACAGCTGCAGGCTGTGATTTCATATACACACATACAAAGGAAGAACATGGGTGATCAGCCAGAGAGTATTTCACTGGCTCCCTGAGAAGAAAAGAACATACTCAGAATAATGTAATTACAATATGACCACATCATTCTTACAGAGCTGGCCAAAAATCCAATCCTTACTCATTTTCTGGTTCCCCACCTATGAATAATTACAGGAGACCAACAGCAACCACTATACTGATAGCAATATAGCTTGTAACAAAGATAACAGATATATACCACAAGGTTAAAATAACACTTGTGATGAGCTTTCAAGGTGGTCTCCAGTAAAGATTTGCGACTAAACAGAAACGAAAATTGAAGGTTCTGTTGAGCTTGAGACATTAGCCAAGGATCAGCCCCTCATGAGTCCTGGCCTGTGACAGACAACACAGAGAAAGACAGAATGCTCTGGAAGTATGGAAGAAGCAGCAGCTACTAGCCATTAGGAAGGATTCATGGAAGAAAGATGTTGGAGCTGAGCATTGCAGGATGAACAGGCATTTGCAAGGGAAGAGCGGGTGGAGATGATCTTTAGCTAGAAAGACCCAGAAGTTAGGGTGAGTTGTGTATGCCTGCCATGCGTAATGAGAGAGGGCAAGTAGAGGGAGAAGAGACTGCGGATGGCAAACATTTTAGTCTTTACCAAGCTGTCATGAAAAATCAGAAAGAGAAAATAATAGGATTTGGTTTACACAAAAATGACTAGGCAACCAAATATACCCTAGATCCCCAACATCAGGACCTGCCACGTGAAGGCAGAGATGAACATTAATATTTTTCACTTCTATATGTTGAGATTGCAAGTAGAACTTTTACTTGTAAAAAGAGTCTTGTTACTTAACTTGTTAACATCTAACATCTTACTTATAACAAATTGATATCATTTTGAGAAATAATAATCAGTGAATTCATTACCGTCCTATAAATAGGACATTGGACATAAATGGGTTTAGAAAAAAGGAAAAGAGAAAAGAAAATCATTGGTTTAAAGAAGTGATTCTCCACAGGGATTGGGGATTTGGGCAATCAAGGGACACATATCAATGTCTACAGACATTTTTAGTTGCCATAACTAGGGATATGTGTCATTGCCATCTAATGGATAGAGGCAGAGATGTTACTCAATGTCCTACAATGCATTGGTCAATGATCTGGCCCAAAAATGTCAGTACTGTCAATCAAGGTTGAGAAACCCTGGCTTAAAGAATGGACTGAAGGAAGGAGAAACTTTAAAGAGACACATCAATAAGATTAGTACAACAGTTCACAAAAATGAGAACTAGGATAAGGAAGTGGCATTGGCAGAGGGACATGATAAACCATCCTGAGCTGGAATCAGCAGAAACAATGAGACTGTGTCCCATGAAGAGAAGAGGCCTGGAGACTTTTCTACAAAGGGACAGGGACAGGTGCAAGGTTGATCTGCTACAGTCTGGAGGATCTGGGAACAGGATGTGGGAATAATAGTGAAAGTCAGGCCTTTAAGATCTGTTTTTAGCTGGGCACAGTGGCGTGTGCCTTTAATCCCAGCAATTTGGGAGGCAGAGGCAGAAGGATCGCAAGTTCCAGGCCAGAATCAGCCTGCGTAACTTAGTGAGACACTATCTCAAAAAACTGTTGTTGTTAGGTAGCCTCAAGTTGGTTTCCGACTCATAGCGACCCTATGTACAACAGATGAAACACTATCGTTAGTGCTTCTCTGCTGTTTATAGGGTTTTCAATGGCTGATTGTTTTAGGGGAGTAGGTTGCCTGGTCCTTCTCCCAAGCCACAGCACCTGGTTTTCCCAGATGGTCTCCCATCCAAGTACAAACCAGTCCTGACCCTGCTTATCTTTAGAGGTCTGATGGGATCGGACGCCACAGTGGTATGGCTGCAGGTATCTCAAAAAATACAAAGTAAAAAATGGGCTGTAGGTATGGCTCAGTGGTTGAGCACTTGCAAAAAGCATGTATGAGATCCTGGGTTCAACTCACCAGTACCACAAAAAAAAAAAAGATGTTTTTATTTTTTCACCACAGACTATTCCCACATAACTGTTATGCTCTGCATTTGTTGTTGTTGTTGTCAGGTACTGTTGAGTCAAGTCTGATTTATAGCGACCCTCATAGGGTTTTCAGTGACTGAATGTTTTGGGAATGCCTCAGGAGTGGATAGCCATGTCTTTCTCTCATTTTTGTGGTGCTGGGAATAGAACCCAAGACCTCAGAGACTGCAGAGCATTGCTCTGCCAACTGAGCTAAATCCCAGCCCATGCTCTGCATTTAGAGAAGCTTTAAGCAAAACAATTAAAAGAGAATAAGAAGAGGCAAAAGAAGCAGAAGTAGAAGCAAAAGAAGAGGAGGAAGAGGAGGAGAAGGAAAGGGAGGAGAAGGAACAAGATGCAGTGGCAGTGGTGGCAATAGCTTTAAGCAAATGTTAGAACTTGGCTTCCACATTCTCTTTGTGTGTGTGTGGGTGTGTGTGAGATGCTAGGGATCAAACCCAGGGCCTTGCGCAGGCTAGGTAATTGCTCTACTACTGAACAACATTCCTAGTCCCCTATTCTCTTGATAAAAGATTTAGTGCCATAAAAAGAACTGAACAGGTCAGTGTGGTTACACACAACTGTAATCCCAGAACTCAGAAGGCTGAAGCAAGAGGATTCTAAGTTTGAGGGCAGCCTGGGCTACATGGTAAGACCCTGTCTCAAACAATAAACAAAAAACTTACCAGATTTAAAGAGAAAATAGTGAGGAAATGATTCAAAACCCTTAACACCTAGTGAACCAAGACTGCACCCACCTGTGATTTATCCAGTGGGGAATATTATAGTCATCACCCAGGCGAGAATCCCGTGGAGTGCTCCGATTGTGTAGCTGCAATAAAAAAGCACAGGTAAGCTAAAAACCAAGTAGCACATGGAACTGCTCCTGCTTTTTAATCTATTCTCTAACTCGTCTTTAGGAAGGAAACCCAAAATCTAATTACCTTGAACAATGGGACAGCATGTAATGGTTGCTCTCCCATGCACACCAAGTCCACACCAATTCCTAAAATAGAAAAGACAAAAAAAGTAGGGAGGAGGAGGGCATGGCAGATGTTAGTGTTCCAATCTATTAATGATGCTATTTAACTTGGTATGAAACAAAGTTGACTTACCATCCTACATTTTTGTAAACTCATCAGTGCTACTTATGAAGCAAGGAAGTAAACAGATGCATTCTGTCTGTTTCTTTTCTACTGAGTCCCATTATACCTGCCACTATTCAGTGCTTGACAATTAGTCTTTAAGTGTCCAGGAAGTGATGATTTGTGAAAACAGACAGCCAAGCTGCTATTATTCAAGGCCAAAAAGTAAAAGGAACTGTATTTCAGTAAAAAAATAAAACAATCCATGCTAGAAATATAGTTGAGTGGTAGGGGGCTTGCCCTAGCATATACAAGGCCCTTGGTTCGATCCCCAGCACTGTCCATAAATAAAATAAATAAATAAATAAATAAATAAAAAGCAAGAAAAAGAAAAAGAAAAGAAGAAAAAAAATCCTCAGAGCTTTTCTTTTTGGTAGTACTGAGAGGTTGAACTCAGGGCTTTAAGGATGCAAGTATTCTACCACTGAGTTGCACTTCTAGCCCCTTTTTTATTTTTTATTTTGAGACACGGCCTAGCTAAGTTGCCAAGCTGCCTCTTACCTCAAACTCATGATCCTCCTGCCTCAGCCTTCTGAGTTTCTAGGATTACAAGTGTGCACCATGGTGCCCAGCACCACAGAACTTCTTTATTGGCAAGCAGGATTTACTTTCCTAACTCCATCACACTAGCAAAACACAGACCAAACTGGGTGGTTGTGGGGCTGAGCTGGGGATTCACAGCACATCACAGGGGGAGAACTGGACTAGATGACCTGAGATGGGCTGATGGCATGTTGGTCACTTGAAACAACCCCCTTGGAAGAAGTCACTAGCATCGGGTATGTCTGGAAACTCAAGAGTACCAGATACTGTCTTTAGAGATAAATAAGACATAATAACATAGTAAAAGCATAAGGAAGATCTGTATTTATAGAATTTTGGATGATCTAGCATTTCTCAAACAAATTCAACCATAAAATTCCTTTTGTCACCTGTCTGATATTAACATTCTCAGATCTTGTGACATTTGAGCACCTTGAGGAGTGCCTCACAATCTAAAAAATCAGTGAAATCTCAGAGTTCTACAGGGAAGTCAGGCTATGAGTGCACAGCGATAGAACACAAACCAGGGAGTTTTACCATTATCTATCATCCTCTGCTTGGTCAAGATCATGAGGAGACGGTCCACTTCAAAGACACCCACCCCAGGTGTGATCACCACAGACATCTGCCCAGTTCGGTCAAAGTTGCGGTTGATGTAGTGCTTGTCAAACACTTGAAACAAAACAAAAATTCTCCAATGATGATGTTACAGCTTTTCACAAACCAGTCACTAGCAAGCATCTCTGTGCTCTCCGAGTATTTTGTGCATATTTCAATTATACCAACTGGCACCTTCTGGCGCGAATTCTAACTGCGCACACACCTGTCTTTCCTCTTCTACACTAACAACTCCTTGAACACAGGACTAAGTCAGTATCACTACCTTTCAATTCCCCTCACCAATGCCTAATTGTACAGCCTTAAATGCTCCACTTTCGTGCCATAAATTTAAATCACCTATCAATGAGTCTGTATTGAAACTTCCAAGAATCAAATTTAAATTTAAGACAATATTTAAAACAATAGAGCAGAGGCATGGGATAACTTGTAAATTTGGGAAGTTAATTTTTATTTCTGTCTTCTGCAATTCTTACTATGGAAAACCAGTGATATTCGAATATAAGGAAGATTTATCAGTAAATTAACTCTGCTCTAGAATTCCCTAGCACCTGGTTACAGACAGAAAAATGGGAAGGTGATAAACTCAGTAAAATGAAAATACATCATCATTTCCACCACAAGCTGAACAGAGCTTCTTTACTGGCATTTAGATTTACTTTTCCAACTCCATCTTGTCGGTAAAACATAATTAAACTGAGGGGTGTGGGGCCAAGGTGCAGATGCAGGGCACATGAAGGAGTGAGATGACCTGACAGTGCTCGACCTTGGATGCTTCCCACACTGAACCCTTAACACAACTCTCCCTGGAGTTGGGCCTATCACAAATTCTTTCTACTAGAAGTGGAGTTCTGAACACAGGGTTGCTGGATGCTAAATGTGGCTCTAGGAGTTTCTGCTATTGTGTTTCTCAGAGCTACTAACCAAGCATTCAAGCCTTTCCTTGCTGCTCCACTAAGCCCCTGCGTCCTTAGAGTAAATTCCCATTTTTGTTTAACTCAGTAGGTTTCTAACATTGACAAATACTATAATTGTATCTCATATAAATGCAGGTACAAACCTTAGGAAAAAAATAAGATCACACTGCTAACAACAGAAAAGGAGTGGGGCCAGGAGATATCTTTTTTTTTTTTTTACTTGATATTAATTTCTATACTTGAATTCTAGGAATATGGGCTACTTTTATAATTTTATAATTAGCATGTATTAATTGTACAAAATCATAGGTTTCATTATGACAATTTCATATACACACATAACATACTTTGATCATATTTACCTCCCCACTACTCCCACTTATTCCTGCAGCTTTTGTAAACTTTTTAAGTGGATTTTTAAATTACCTAAAAGTAATTGAAGATGGTATGGAAGATAAAAACACAGTTTGTAATAAAACAAAGAACCCAAGCAAAATTGCCTTCGGCTCTTTACCATGAGAAGTAGATGAGAACACCCATCAGAAGGCCCATGAGCCAAATGTTGGTCATTAAAATCATCCAATCAGAAGTTATTGCTTTGAATTAATTTGGGTCGTAGATGTGAGGAGGCATCATCAAGTAGGTCTGGGTCTTTGGCCACCAACAATGAGAAGTGCACAGCCATGTGGTAATCAAGATGCTGGCTCACTATGTTCAGAGTCTTTACTTACCATTGAATGACAGGTTGATAGCCTCTAGGTAGTTTCCTTGTGCTGAGGTAGAATTGTCTCCTTGAGGAAAGCCCTCTAAAGTGAAAGATACAACAGAAGGAAAAATATCTCATGAAAGATGAACTCATAAAAATGAAGGGGAAGGCATCTAGCTCCATAGGGTCCCCTCACACTCTGTTAGGGACATTGTTGAACTTACTGTACACGTAAGGAACAACTGGATCCAACTGGAAATAGAAACTTAACCAGAAGCAGAAACTATACATGGCAACGCCAGGGAAACAAGCATGAACCTCTTCTCTGTCTCCAGCCTCCATCCTATACCTCCTTTCCTGCTGTACCATCTGTTACATGGATGCAGTACCTGCCTGTTCCAGTCGCACCAACACTGGATACTGGATGAAGAGCTTTTTAATGGTCACAAGGAGTGAAGTCCACTCTTCCCTTCTCTCATTCTGTACCACCACTCTGAAAGAAGTATTATTATAACACAGATATTGAGCAGCTATTATATACAGGGCATCACAAGGATTCAAGGTCCCTCATAAAATTTCAAGGAAACAAGAAGATGAGATTAACCACAGTTGGGGCAATTTTCTACATAATAATACGTAATAAAGTCAAATGCATTCAACAAAGAAATGTGATAACATTAACAGTTATATAAATTAGGTTTGTTTGCTTATTTGTTTTGGATGCTGGGGACTGAACCTGGAGCCATTGCATGTTAGGTGAGTGTTCTATCATTAAGCTGTATTTCATTTTCAGTCCACCAGCCATATAAATTTAAAAAAAGGAACACATTTTAAAAATTGCTTTGACATTGCATCCATGACCTCTGTTGGACAAGGATATAAATATTCTCCCATACTGTTGAAAACATGTAAATTTTACCTTCATGAATTACAATTAGGTGGTATATATTAAAAAACAAACAAACAAACAAACAAAAGAGCTGGGCATGGTTGCTGTAATCCCAGCAACTCGGGAGGCAGAGGCAGGAGAATTGCAAGTTTGAGGCTGGAGGCAGCCTGTGTGACTCAGCAAGACCCTAACTCAAAATAAAAAGTAAAAATTGGGCTGGAGGTATGGCTCAGTGGTAGAGCACCTGCAAGAGCATGGATCAGTCCCTGGGTTCAACTCACCATTTCCCCACTCCTCCACAAAAAACCTGGCACAGTGGCACATGCTTATAATCCCAGTGACCTGGGAGGCTGAGGCAGGAAGATTGAGAGTTTTACACCAGTAGCAATCTGTGCAACTGAGTGAGACTGTCTCAAAATAAAAAGGTTTGAGGGGTGTAGCTCAATGTTACAGCACAGTTGCCTAGTATGTGTATGAGGCCCTGAGTTCAACCTCCCAGTACTGAAAAAACATCTTAAAAAGGAACATCCATATATATGTATTATATATCAAGATTATATCCAATTAGGGAGAATTAATATTGTAAAAATGGCTATCCTACCAAAAGCAATCTATAGATTTAATGCAATACCCATTAAAATTCCACTGACTGACTTTACAGAAATAGAAAAAATGATCCAAAAATTCATATGGAACCACAAAAGACCACATATAGCCAAAACACTTCTAAGCTGCAAATCTAATGCAGGTGGAATCACAATCCCTGACTTCAAACTATACTACAGAGCAGTGGTTGCAAAAACAGCTTGGTACTGGCACAAAAATAGGCCCGAAGACATCTGGAGCAGAATAGAAGACCCAGATATACCTCAACACACCTATAGCCACCTTATTTTTGACAAAGGAGCAAAGCAAGTAAACTGGAAAAAGGACAGCCTCTTCAACAAATGGTGCTGGGAAACATGGTCATCCACATGCAGAA
>VMDO01005660.1:0-14890 GCA_007922755.1 Pedetes capensis | reverse complement strand
ACGCATGTCTAGATATACACAAGAGTTAACTCAAAATGGATAAAAGATCTCAACATAAAACCAGAAACTTTAAAACTTATAGAAGGCAAGATAGGCAATACACTCCATCATATAGGCATAGGAAAGTATTTCCTTAATAGGACTCCAATTGCTCAAGAAATTGCAACAAGAATAGATAAATGGGACCACATGAAATTAAAAAGCTTCTGCACAGCAAAAGAAACAATTAACAGAGTCAAGGAAACCCCCACGGAATGCGAAAAAATCTTCGCATTTTATACATCAGACAAAGGTCTAATTACTAGAATTTATAAAGAACTCAAGAAAAAAACTCCCCAAAACCCAAACAACCCAATACACAAATGGGCAAAGGAACTGAGTAGACAGTTCTCAAATGAAGAGGTCCATAAAGCCATGAAACACATGAAAAAATTCTCAGTATCCCTAGCCATTAGGGAAATGCAAATCAAAACAACGCTGAGATTTCACCTTACGCCAGTAAGAATGGCCAAGATCAATAAAACAAACAACAACAAATGCTGGCGAGGTTGTAGGGAAAAGGGAACACTCTTACATTGTTGGTGGAGCTGTAAATTGGTGCAACCACTGTGGAAATCAATATGGAGGTACCTCAAAAAACTAAAAATAGATCTACCAAATGACCCAGTTATAACACTACTGGGAATTTACCCAAAGGGAGATGGGTCATCATACCACAGAGACACCTGCATCTCCATGTTCAATGCAGTGCTTTTCACAATAACAAGGATATGGAATCAACCAAAGTGCCCTTCAACAGAAGAATGGATAAAAAAACTATGGTATATATACACAATGGAATACTACTCAGCAATCAAGAAAAATGAAATAAGGTCATTCGCAGCAAAATGGATGAAATTAGAGAAAATTATTTTGAGTGAATGAACACGAGCTCAGAAAGAGAAACAACACATGTTCTCACTCATATGAGGAAGCTGATTCAAAATTACAGGAAGGAAAAATCCTATTCAAAGGTCAGATCATAATAAAAGGGGGGAAAGATAAGAATGAGGTCAATATAAATGGACTAGAAATCGCATGTAATTGTTCTAACAAGATAAAAACAAAGACCACTACAGGAAAAGTTTCTATCTTAAACAGAACTGGAACCCAAGGACATATAGAAAAATACTACTAAGTAAAAGATAGAGCAGACTTACATGAGAAACTTAGATGGGAAGGGGGGAAGGGGGGGAACATAGGGGAGGGTAAGGGACAACCTATAAGAATAATGTTTATCAAAATGCATATATGGAAATGTCACAGTGAAAGGCATGTCAAAATGAAACACATTAAGATGTACATTAAAATTTTCTAAAAAAAAAAAAAAAAGATTATATCCAATGATATGCCCAGGTTAGGAAGCTAAATTAGGAAAAAGAGATGGGTAGGAATCTGTTTACAGAATACTCTCTGTACCTTAAAAATTAGAACCATGTGAATGTATTGTAACACATAATGATAAATTTAATTTAAATTGTAAAAGAAAAATATACATTTCCTTTAAGGAAGGATAGGAACTTATTCAAAAGAAATTGGCAGACTGTTGGGCATGCTGGAGCATACCTGTAATCCCAGCCCTGGAGAGGCTGAGGCAGAAAGATCACAAATTTAAGGCAAGCCTGCAGTATATAGTTCCAGGCCAGTCTGGGCTATGAGACCCTGATTCAGAAAACAACTCAGGGATATATGACTATATACCTATTTATAACAACACAACACCAACAACATAACAGTGATAGAGATAATTTTAAAAACTAGAAAAATTTTAAATATTTAACAGTAAGGAAATAAATTATAAAATTTGGCAAAATATGAAAAAAATTATACAACCACTAAAATCATGTCATCTTTCTTGATTAAATATGGGTTATGGGTATATGGAGGTTCACAATACTTTCTCACTACCTAAATATACTTGACATCATTAAAAACAAAAACAAAAGTCCATGATAATTTTACGTTTGAGGCTGGAGGCCTGTGTAACTTAGCAAAACCCTAACTCAAAATAAAAAGTAAAAATTGAACTGATCTGCATCCTGCTACAGTGCATGAAAAGTACAGAACATTTGTAAAGAGGTTGTTGTTGTTAGGTGTAGTGGTGTCAGGTCCAACTTATAGCAACCCTATGTGCAAGAGAACAAAACACTGCCTAACACTGTGCCATGCCTGGTACTATGCCAATGCTTCTCTGCTATTCATAGGATTTTTGATAGCTGATGTTTTTTTGAGATTGCCTCAGGAGTGGATTGGCATGTCTTTCTCCCATTTATGTGGTGCTGGGGATCAAACCCAGAGTGTCAGAGAGTGTAGAGCAGCACTCCACCAACTGAGCTAAACCCCCGCCCCTTGCAATGAGGTAATCTTACTAAAAAGATGTGACCTAAATCCAATCTTCAGAGCAAGACTTCTCAATGAAGGCACTATTAACAGGGTGAGCAAAATAACTCCTTGTGGAGGACTCTTTTTGGACACTGTAGAACATTTAGCAAGATTTCTGGTTTCTGCCCTCTAGATACCCATTGCCTGGCTTCCCCTCTTCCCCACTGCCCATCTCTACAATAAAAAATGTCTCTAACTGGAAATGGTGGTGCACATCTGTAATCCCACCACCCCACCTGTTATCCCAGCACTCAGGAGACTGAGGCAGAAGGAGTTTGAGACCAGCCTGCACCACAAAAGCAATGTCTCTAGACATTGCCAAATGGCCTGGAAGGAGGATCAAAATCGTACCATTTGTAAACTCTAGTTTACAGAAACATCTGCCCTTGTATAATACTCCCTTGCATTTCATTGTTCTTTCACAACTCTTTTGTGCTCCTTTTGTTAAAAATGCACGAAGTGTATAACAAGAAGGCAGAATCTAAATAGAGTTCATTTTATTCTTCGAGCTCAGACTAGAATTTTCTGAATTGTTTCTGGTGTGGAATATGGAAGGTTGTAATTTTCAGTTTCAACACAAAAGTAAGCATCGAATCTGTTGGATAAATTCAGATCTGACATTCATTGGAATTTTGAAGAACCACTTGAAATGGGATGAATTTGTTTAAAAATGAAAAAGTTAGCCCCGTTTGACCTATTAGTAAAAACCAGGAACACTTTATAAGGAAGATAAGTAACCAGCATTATTGTACCTCTTGCTGTGTTCAACTATATGAATTAACAAAAAAGCCTGCATTCTGCACTATTGTCATTTCACTACTAGGATGAGACATACTTTGCTTTGAAAACAAGTCTCTGCCTGCCTAAGTATCTGTCTCTGGTTGAGGTTTTGTCTGATTTGGTTTGATGGTGGTGTTATTTTGCAGTGCTGCCAGTTGAACCTAGGGCTTTGGGTGTGCTAGGGCTAGGGTGTGCAAGCCCTCTACCACTGACCAACAGTCCCAGCCTTTGTCTGCTTTATACTGTTTCAATCCAGCCATAAAAATTCACTTTGTTCTCTCCTTTTTTATGATATTTTATTGCCATTTTAGTGTCTTGGGAAAAATACCAAGGAATATGATATTTCTTTTTTCTATGCTTATGATCTTTGAACATTTTTTTCATTTCTGACCACAAGCCATCTATATAATAGTAAATATAAGACTTATAAGACATTAGCACCACTTTATCCCTCAAGATATATGTCATAGAAAGTTTCTGTTTGTTTGATAAAAGGACCAGTCTTTTTTCCAATGACTGGTGCATATGATGCAATATTTTAATTCCCTACAATGAGATTAACCCAGTACAAAAATGAAAACCTGGTACTTCAATATATTGTTTTCCCTGGATTTATAAACTACCCACACTTTTCTTCATTACTGATTGGTATGTTTAGAGACAATGTTCTAAGTTAGAAGTTTAAAAGTAAAAAAAAAAAAAAAAACCACTTCTAGTCTAATGTTTAAGTAATTAGAACTACCAATTACTTTATCAGAATGATCCATCAAATAAAAACCTATGGAAGGAATTAAAGGATTATGAACTATATTTCACAGAATAAAGTTCTATTTTTCACGATTAATTTTAAAAGGCAGAAACACTACATATCCCCACCGGCAGCCTATTTAGGGGTCTCCTATCCATCACCCCTAAAGAGTGTAAAGGCATGGGCCACCCTCCCCGCAGTTACACTTTTGCCCACCGCCAGCATTTTTGCAATCCAACTAATAATGTTCTATTCTATAAAGAAAATAAATCAGTAAAGGAATTGGATTTCCTTTTCTTTCTTTCTTTTTTCTCCTTATTTCTCTCTCTCTCTCTCTCTCTTTCTCTCTCTCTCTCTGTCTTCCTTTCTTTCTCTCCTCTTTGCTCTCTTGTTTTCCATGCTAAGGGTTGAACAGTGTCTTTTATGTGCCTACCTTGTGTTCTACCACTGAATTGCTATACCTTCAGCCCCTAGATTTCATTTTTTGTTGCTGTTGTAACACAATTTGGGGTTTTCACCAAAGTGTAACATTAAACTGACATAGAGGAACTTGAGTGGGTTTTCCTGGGTCCCTGAGATATGAATAAGGAAGAAAACAAACCCATCTCAAAGAAGGTCCCAGGCAGAAAAGAACTAGACAGAGTGTAAAATCAAAAATGATCATTTCCATCTTTTCTTAAAAATGCAGAAAAAGTGGCGCACGCCTGTAATCCCAGTGGCTCGGGAGGCAGAGGCAGGAGAATCTCAAGTTCGAGACCAGAGGCAGTCTGTGTAACTTAGTGAGATCATGTCTCAAAAAGTAAAAAAATGGGCTGGGGTGCAGCTCAGTGGTCCAGCACTTGCAGAGCATGCAAGCGCGAGGCCCTGGGTTCAACCCCCAGTACCACCAAAAAAAAAAAAAAAAAGGCAGAAAAAGGTAGTAAGAAGATAGTAAATGGACTTCATCATCATCCTCATGGTCATTGCCATTCAGTCTGACAAAATTACCTAGTTCTCTGGTGACCAGCATTCTGTACAGGCAGTTTAATAATTTCCTATATATGTGAAGTGTCTTGCTTCATTTTTTTTTTGTACACTTCTCCACCCACTCCCTGGCCCCGGCCCCAGTGCTGGTACCTGGCCTTGTGCATACTTTGCAAGCACTTTACAACTGAGCTGCACCCCAGCCCCATTTTTATTTTTTGAGTCAGGAGCTTGCTAAATTACACAGGCTGCCCCCAGCCTCAAACTTGTGATCCTCCTGCCTGTACCATCTAATTTACTGGGATCACCCTGTGTGCCACCACCATGTCTAGCCATGTCTTGCATTTTTTGTTATGTTAGCTACAATCTACCTTGATGTTAATTCTTTAACTTATTTAACTGAGCCTGCAGCGGTAGCCCTGTGGCATCCGATCCCGTCAGATCTCGGAAGCTAAGCAGGGTCCAGCCTGGCTAGTACCTGGATGGGAGACCGCCTGGGAACACCAGAAGCTATAGGCTTGGGAGAAGGACCTGGCAACCCCCTCCCAAAAATCAGTCTGCCATTGAAAACCCTATGAACAGCAGAGAAGCACTGACAATAGTGTTTCCCCTGTTGTACAGAGGGTCGCTATGAGTCGGATACCGACTTGACGGCACCTAACAACAACAACAACAAGTTTACAGAAAATAAGTTAAATACCAATATAAAGATGCAATCAGACAAATCCTCTCAAATCAAAATGGAGTACAAAGACCAGCAATATGTGCTAATACAGGAGCTACTTAGACAAGCAAAATCACTCTATCCTTATCCTCCTGATCAGAGTCATCATTTCAACAAGATCTGCAGGGGTTGGTTCATATGCACACTGATGTTTAAGAAGTTCAGTTCTGCGACCATGGATGACTTTGTTCTTTGCTGCTTATGTTTTTGTTTGCTGTAATGCACATCTTGACTTTAAAAATAAAGGTTATTTAAAAACCAAAAAAAAAAAAAAAAAAAAGAAGTTCAGTTCTACAGAACTACTGGCCCAGATTCTTCAAGAAGTCAGGGATTAGAAAATGAAAGAGAAGGAAGACATTGTTTTTGATTGTGACTTAAGAAGTAAACAAGACTTAAATAATCATTGAGGGAGGGAAGGTTGGGGTGACGTCAATGGTAGTGTATCTGCAAGGGCCTGGGTTTGATTCCCAGCACAACAACAACTTCACTTGGGGAAAAACTGGACATCACCAAATATTGGATAACAGTATAAATTCGGTACTAATTTTGTTAAATGATATTGTAGTTATATATTAAAATGATCTTATTTTTTGGTCTTACATAGGAATAAAATATTGTATCTATAATTTCCTTCAAAGTAAAAGTTAGTCAAAAACAGATGAAGTAAATATGGCAAAATAATAACTGCTAAATCTAGATATTGGGTATATGGGATCATTATGTGACTTATTCACTCTTCCGCATATTGAAAATTTTTCCCAATAATTTTATTTTATTGATAATTTTTAGTGTACAACTCAGTGGGTCTAATTATGACATTTCCATACCTTGGTTTCATTGTACCTTGCTGATGTTCACTTCCCCCCCAGGCCTCTCCCGCTCCTCCCTGCATACTGAAATTTTTTACAACAAAAAGTTTAGAAGGGCTGGGTGTGGTGGCACATTCCTGTAATCCCAGCACTCGAGGCAGGAGAACAATGCAAGTTCAAGGCCAACTTGTCTCTACAGTGAGTTCCAGGCCAACATGGGCTACATAGTGAGACTCCCTCAAAAAAAAAAAAAAAATTAGAAGGCCTAAATATAATGTGGATTAGATCCTACAACAAGAAAGTACGTAAATGGAAAAGCTGATAAAATATGAAAAAGTATGAATTTAATTAATAGTCATTTCTCCATGCTAATCTCTAAGTTTTGGCAAATGTAACTTGATTATGATATGTTAACATTAAAGGAAACTAGGTTAAAGGTATATGGGAAATCTCTTTTCTATACTATCTGCAACTTCTCTGCAAATCTCAAATTATTCCAAAATTCAAAGGTTAATTTTTTGTTAAGTTAGGAAAGAAATAACCAATAAATGAATAAGTAAACTGCATAGTGAAGCACCAAAACATACTTGTAAAAGTCTTCATAGAATCGCCCTTTGTGATCCTGTTGAATTGAGGCTCGGTTTATTTCAGGAAATTCATCTGAAAGGGAGAAAATGCAGTATGTAGATCAGATTGAGAAGAGAAATTCATAGTTTTGTTAGCTTCCTCTTCTGGGTTGAATCACAAAAATAAAGATAATTATTTATTAAGTTGGTTTTAGGATGAATAACAAACAGCACAGACTTCTTTTATCCACTTATAGACTGTACCATTTTCTATTTTACCCAGTCTCCAGAACAAAAATGGGAAAGATAAACAGTGCAAAGAAAAAGAAAAAAAGAAATAGCTAGGGAGGGAGGTGGGAGACACTTAAAAAATAACTGTAGGCTGAGGCAAGAGGATTACTTGAGCCCAGGAGTTCAAGGCCATCTTGGGCAACATAGCAAGTCCTCATCTCTTAAAAAATAATATTAATTAGCCGGGTGCAGTCCTTTAATCCCATCGACTTGGGAGGCAGAGACAGAAGGATCACAAGTTCCAGGCCAGAGGCAGCCTGCATAACTTAGCAAAATTCTTTCTCAAAACACAAAAAGTAAAAAGTGGGCTGGAAGTATGACTCACTGGTTAAGTGCTTGCAAAAAAAGAAAAAAAACAAAAAAAAAAAAGAACATGCCTGGGGCCCTGGGTTCAACTCCCCAGTTGTGCGGGAGAATATTAACATATTAACTATAAAATAAAAGAAGTACTCACCAATAGATTTTGCATCATAGAAAGTTCTAGAAAACAGGACCACTGTCACTTCATGACTACAGTTCTTCTCCTAGGCATGAGATAAAAAGGGCTCAAGTTTATTTGATTTACTTCATTAGGAAGCAGTCCACATGCACACTAATTTTTTTTTTTTTTTTTTTTTTTTTTTTTTGGCGGTACTGGGGGTTGAGCCCAGGGCCTTGCTCTTGCATACATTGCAAGTGATGTACCACTGAGCTGCACCCCTGCCCACTTTTTTTTAACTTTTTTTGAGACAGGGTCTCACTAAATTATGCAGACTGCCTCTGGTCTCGAACTTGCAATCCTCCTGCCTCCAGCTCCCATGTCGCTGGGGTTACTGGCGTGTGCCACCATGCCCGATTCACACTAATATTTTCAATCCTAGGAGGCTCAGTGGCAGTACACAGTGCTGAATAACTTCCTATAATTGTAGGAAGCATTGTGCTGGAGACACAGCACTACTGGAAGTCAGAAGACATATATCAAGTCCCAGCTCTGAATCTGACCACTGTGTGACCTTGGGCAATTTACCGAAAATCCTAGGAATGTGCACAGTGCTTGGAAAACTGAAAATCACCAATAAGTAAAGGTCTCTGTTGCCTAGCTATTGATTTGGCATAAACTTGCTCAGCTCAATGTCAGAAGTTCATGATACCTATACCTGTTTTGCAGCGTTTTTTAATTTCTTCAGAACTGTAGTTTAAGGAAAAAGAACAGCACCCACAATAGTGGATCTAAGAATCAAAGACACTTCTAAACCTCACCACCATCAAAGGATGAGGATTGGGGGACTGCTAGAGATGTAAGCCTATAAGCCAAGGCCATGAATTCTCTTTTGGATGAGGATGGGAACTAGTGAGAATACACATTTCCATGAAGTCTGGAGATTGACATCCTGGAAGCAGGGTGTTTACAAATGGACATGAAATGTGGGTTGAACCAATAAGCCAGCAAACTCTTTTTCAGTTCCTCCTAGGCCCAACCCCACCACTTTCCCACTCATCCCCACACAATTCAGCATTCACCATAGAAAGTATACAACTTAATGTACTATATGCCAACTTATATTCTTTTATGGATGTATCACAAGTGGACAGAAATTTCTAATATGCCACGGTACCAAGAGCATAGTGCTAGAAAAGAGCAGATCTTCACTAGCTATCAGTTAGTTTGCTGGACTCAAAATGCTCCAAATTCATCACTCTTATCTAATTCTGGTCTAAATGATGGACAGAAAACAATGATTCATGAAGGCTTGATGAAGGTATTAGAGCAGGGCTGTCCAACCTTTTGGCTTTCCTGGGCCACACAGAATTAAGAGGAATTATTTTGGGCCACATAAAAGTAATATAATATAATATATATTCAGACTTCTTTTATTTTTATATTTTTTATTATAAAGTTTAGGGAAATTAGAACAATATAAAACTGGGAATTGTATTACTAGCTATCCTGGACCACATGCACTCAACTGACTATGGGCTGGACATGCCTGCATTGGAGTCTTACAATTTATACATGATGGAAGAGACAGTGACAAGTATTTTGTTCATTTTGCAGAAAAGAAAATCAAGGCTCAGAGACTGACTAATTCTCCAAGATCACAAAGCTAATCGGAAAACCATAACTTTGAACCCACACTGTTTTTATCCAAACCCTATGGACTTTTCCGGGCTGGGATTTAGCTCAGTTGGTAGAGTACTGCGCTGCAGTCTCTGAGGTCCCGAGTTTGATTCCCAGCACCACGAAAATGGGAGAAGGGCCTAGCAATCCACTCCCAAGGCAATCCCGAGAAAAGCCAGCCATTGAAAACCCTATGAGGATCACTATGAGTTGGATACTGACTCGATGGCACCTAACAATGGACTTTTCCATTACGTAACGTGACTTCAAATATATATTTTTTAAAATCAGGATGTTTTCATGTGGAATCAAGGTCAAGTAATTGTTAGTATCCTGTGATGTACAAATTGATGTAGGATTTTGGTTTTCTGCTTTCATGCTTGTTTTTGGGGTGTTTAGGGATCAAATCTATGGCCTTACATATACTAGAACATACTACCACTGAGCTACATTCCCAACCTCAAAAGTTTTCAATATTTTTTTGTGGGAGGAGTCCTGGGGAGCTGAACCCAGGGCTTCATGCATGGTTTTGCAAGCATTCTACCATTGAACCATACCACCAGCTCATTTTTTTTTTTCTTGCTTTTTGTTTTGAGACAGGGTCTCACTAAGTTATGCAGGCTGCCCCTGGCCTTGAACCTGCAATATTCCTGCCTCTTCCTCTTGAGTTGCTGGGATTACAGGTGTGTACCACAGCACCTGGGAAAAACTTTCAATTTTACTAAACAAATTCAATTTATCTATTTTTTTCTTTAGTGGTTGTGCTTTTGGTGTCAAATTCAAGGTTATAAAGATTTCCCTTACATTTTCTTTTAAAGGTTTTATGGTTTTAGCTCTTATATTTAAGTCTTTGATCTTATATTTAAGTCTTTTTATACAATGTGAGGTAAGGATTCAATTTCACTCTCTTAAATGTGTATATTCAGTTGTCCCAGACCACTTGTTGAAAAGACTGTTTTTTTCCCACTGAATGGACTTCAACACCCTTGTGTAAAATCAGTTGACCATAGATATAGTGGTTGATTTCTGAACTTTTAATTCAATTCTATTGATCTATATGTCTATCCTTATACACCACCTTTGATGTCTGTAGTGAGAGTCCTCCAACTTTGTTCTCCCTTTACAAGACTATTTTGGATATTCAGGATTTCTGGCAATTCTACAAGAATTTTAGGATCAGCTTTCCATTTCTACAGAAAAAAGGAATTGGGATTTTCATAGGCACTACAGTGAACCACAGAAAGCTTTGGATAGTATTATCATTTTAACAATATTAAGGCCAACCATTGTGGCACATGCCTGCAATCCCAGCTATTCAGGAGTCTGAGACAGGAGGATTGAGAGTCCAAGGCCAACCTGAGTAATTGAGTAAGCCCCTATCTCAAAAACAAACAAACAAACAAAAAGGCTAAGTGCCACACCTGAAATCCCAGTGACTCAGAGGCCAAGACAGGAAGAGCACAAGTTCGAGGCCAGAGGCCTGCACAACTAAGGGAGTCCTATGCAACTCAGTGAGATTCTGTCTCAAAATAAAAAATAAAAAGAAATAAGGTATGCAGCTTAATGGTAGAGCACTTGCCAAGCATGTATGAGGCCCTTGGTTCAAATCCCCTTTACTGAAGAAAAAAATTATAGGTATTCCAATCTATGAATACAACTTATCCTTTACATGTTCATTAACTTCTTTTAACAATGTCTTCTAGATTTTACTGCACAAGTATTATAAGTCCTTGGATCGGTCCTAAATCCTAACTATTTTACTATTTCTGATGCTATTGCAAATGTTTTCTTTAATTTTTGGAATGTTCATTGCTAGTGTACAGAATTCAACAGACTTTGTGTATTGATTTTGTATCCTGAAATTTTACTGAATTTAGCACTAATTTTTTTTATGTACTTTTTAGAATGTTCTACATGTAGAATCATGTCATCTGTGAAGAGGTAGTTTTACTTCTTTTCTAATTTGGATGCCTTTTATTTCTTTTGCTTGCCTAGCTGTTCTTTCTAGAACTTCTTGTTTAATTTTGAGTATCAGTGGCAAAAGCAAGAATCCTTATTCCTGATCTTAATTCTTAGTCTTTCATTATTGAGTGTGATGCTAGCCATTGGTTTCTAATGAATGTTCTTTATTATGTTGAGGTGGTTAGGCTCATTCAAGTCAAGAGTCTAAATGTTGAGCCATGTGTGATGGCTCACACCTATAATCCCAGCACTCAGGAGGCTGAGGCAGGAATACTGATATAAGTTCTAGGCCACTTGAGGTGACATAGAGAGTTCTAGATCAGCCTATGCTACATAGCAAGACCCTGTCTCAACAAGAGTCTGAACTCTAGCTAGAACAGCTGAACGTAAGGCAGCTTAATAGAAAGAATACATTTTTAAAATCTGTATTGAAAGATGTTTACTCAATGAGTTTAAAAAGAAGAAACATACCTTCCACTTAGTAAATAGATCAGCAAGGAAACCATTCACAGCTTTCTCAAAATACAGATCCCCTGAAAAGAAATAATAAGAGTGAGGACTAGCTTACTAGCTTTATTTCTTGCTCCTAAATTGTTCTCTAAATAAAGTAAGAGCAAGCCAGGCATGGTGGCACACATCTATAATCCCAGCAATCAGAGGTTGAGGCGAGTCTGAGCTACATAATGAGTTCAAGGGCCAGTCTGGACTACATAGTGAAATCCTGAAAAAAGACAAGAGAAGAGAAGAGGGAGAGGGAAAGATAGGGGTGGGGAGGGAAGAGAGTGAGAGCAAGAGCGAGAGCGGGAGAGAGAGAGAGAGAGAAAGGGAGAGAGAGAAAAGGAAGAAAGGAAAGGAAAAGAGAGAGAGGGAGGGAGGGAGAAATGGAACCAAAGAGAAAGTAGTAGGTTTTGCTAAACCTTTTTTTTTTTTTTTTTTGGCGGTGCTGAGGATCAAACTCAAAACCTTGTGCATGTTAAGCACATGTTCTACTACTGAGCTACATGCCTTGGTTTTTTGAGACAGTCTTACTATGTAACTCAGATTGGCCTTGAATTCACCATCCTCCTGCCTCTGCCTCCTGAATGCTGGGATTACACACATGTGCCACCACACATGGCTTTTGCTGTATCTTGTAAAAAGATCATGAAATCCACATGTACAAAGTGGTTTCATCCCAGAATCTCTACCAAGTCAAATTTAACATGTGCCTCATTTACAGGCTGTGGCTTCAAGGTAAAATGTAAGCTTGAAGAAAGCCTAGATGTCTGACTAATACAATGTATCTTAAAGATGAGAGAACAAGCTAATATCCAAATAGGATTATTATCATAGTGATGTTTAAAGTTTGTTAGAAGATGATTTGGTAGACACTGGGCATTCATGAATTATCATTTGTAATTCCTGCTGCCAATAAGCAACTTTGTTGACTCACAGCAAAAATTAATTTTTAATTTTGCTAAACATAAATCTGAATTGTATGCACTATGATGGTGCGTTAGGCATAGTATCTGTACTTCATAGCAGCTTTGTTGTTCTCTATTCATTCTGGATCACATTTTTTTTTGTTTTTTTTTTAGGTACTGGGGGTTGAACCCAGGGCCTCGCACTTGCATGCTCTGCAAGTGCTGGACCACTGAGCTGCACACTCAGCCCTTTTTTTTACTTTTTGAGATAGGGTCTCGCTAAGTTATGCAGACTGCCTCTGGTCTCAAACTTGCGATCCTCCTGCCTCTGCCTCCCGAGCTGCTGGGATTACAGGTGTGCATCACCACGCCCGGCTCTCTATTCATTGTGGATCACAATTTTAATATAATGAAACATACTTGGTTATTTCTGTGACTGACAGGAAAATAAATGAAAGATATTGAGCTGAGCATGGTAATACATGCCTATAATAGCACTTGGGAAACTGAGACAGAAGAATCACAAGTTTGAGGCCATCCCAGACTACTTAGGGAGTTCCAGAGTGACAGAGTGAGACCTTGTCTCCAAAAAAAAAAAATAATAATAATAATCCCAGAATTGGGGAGGCTGAGGCAGAAGGATCACAAGTTCAAGGACAACCATCAATCCTGTCTCAAAAAAGAAAAATACCAATCCTGTCTTAAAAAAGAAATTTATCAAAGTGTTTGTTCCTAACCAGAGTAGCCACTGTATAATTTTTTTATCCTATGCTTACAGAATAAAGATCTGAAAATTTAGTTTTTTTCATTAATACTTTATTGCCTTTCCTGGAATTCAAATTCATTTTCATTCTCCCTCTACTCCATACAAACACACACACACACACACACACACACACATACACACACACACACACACACAGTGCAAAAAAATGTGGATACATATCTTGGGAGTGAAAACTTTCCATTTTGCTATTTATGAATGCGTGATATGCTTATTCTGATGTAACAGCAGAAATATAAACCAGAATGTCACACTACACATTGCTAGTATAACTCAATTCAACTCCAACACATAGATAACATCTCTTAAAATGTGTATATATTTTTTGGCCCCCCTAGTATATATGTGGCTGGGATTTAGCTCAGTTGGTAGAGCACTGCGCTGCAGTCTCTGAGGTCCGGAGTTCAATTCCCAGCAGCACAAAAATGGGAGAAGGGCCTGGCAATCCACTCCCAAGGCAATCCTGAAACAGCCATTGAAAACCCTGTGAGGGTCACTATGAGTCGGATACCAACTCGACGGCACCTAACAATAACATAACAATAGTATATATGCAGTGTATATAAATACACATTAGAGACACACAGGCAGGGGGAGGGAGAGGGAGAGTTGGTTTATCTATCTTAGCAACAGGACACATCATTAGAGAATGTGAAGTGCTTAATATAAAATGATACCAACTTGGGGGAAAAACAAAAAATTCTCCTTAGTGGCAGTTACAAGCAGTGCTTAGCAAACAGTACCATAAATATCAAAATCCCACATTTCACAGCTCATCTGAATAAATATGTAAACCATAGCTGACGTAGAACGGAACACCACCTGAAACAAACAAAAAATCTTAATTACATTTAAAAGCAAATGATTTACAGAGTTTTAGTTCTGCAAGATGACAAGTTCTGAAAATCTGTTTCACAACAATGTAACTAAATTTAAAACACTGAATTATACACTTAAAAATAGTTCAGGTGGTAAATTTTATCATATGTGTTTAGCACAATTTTTAAAAAAGATGAAAGAATTATTTTAATTGTGACACAAGACTTTTTTTGTTTTGTTTTGGAGGTACTGAGGGTTGAACCCAGGGCCTCGCACCTGCATGCTCTGCAAGTGCTGGACCACTGAGCTGTACCCCCAGCCCGTTTTTTTACTTTTTGAGACAGGGTCTCACTAAGTTATGCAGACTGCCTCTGGTCTCAAACTTTCAATCCTCCTGCCTCCACCTCCTGAGCTGCTGGGATTTAAGGCGTGCGCCACCGCACCCAGCCGTGACACAAAACTTCTAAAAGCAAGCTTCATCCATGTATTCTTTCTTTCATTTAAATAGTTACTGAGGTCTTA
>VMDO01005659.1:96206-109437 GCA_007922755.1 Pedetes capensis | reverse complement strand
TGTGTGTGTGTGTGTGTGTGTGTGTGTGTGTGTATGTGTGTGTAGTACTTGGGGGTTGAACCCAGGGTCTCACACATACTTTGCAAGTGCTAGACCCCTGGGCTTCACTCCCAACCCATTTTAATGTTTTTATCTTCAGGCAGAGTTTCACTAAATTATTTAGGCAGTGTCTGGCCTTGAACCTGTGATCCTCCCAAGTCACCAGGATTACAGGCATGAGCTACCATGCCATGCTCCAAGCAGTGTTTTGAGCAATCTTTGTGCTCCAGCAATGATGCATTTCAGGGGAGTGACTTGATTAACTTCTCTGACCGTAGAAAAATACATTCCCTTCACAGGCTAGCAATCCTGAATATGCTTTTTATAGTGTAAATTTGCGTCAAGTGTCATGAATGATAACTATTTTTCTGGGCAGTAATACCCATCTTCCCTTGCTGTTGTTGTTGGGTCCCTTCAAGTTGGAGCCCATTCCCAGTGACCCTAAGATTTCAGAACAAGGTCCTCATAACCTCTTCATGTTTTAGCATCTATATTAAATAATCTTTTCTCTCCTACTGAATGTCCAAGCAAAGATTGAATCTTTTACTTCAAAAATATTGGCGTCAGGAGCCAGTTCAAGGGAGCAAGCATCTTCACAACAGATGGACTGAAGAGTTAGATGTCATAGTGTCAAACTCTTGAACTGGGCAACAGACAAACAGACTTGCTTGTTAAATAGCAATTCCCCAACCCTGCTGTGTGGCCTCATTTCTCCTGAGTGGAAGGCAGCAGTTTCCAACTGATTACAGTACAACGTTCATTAGTCATGGTAATAGTGCAATTAGCCACCAAGGTTGGAATTACATAATATGTGTTAGTGGCAATTTGTCCTGGATTTCATCTTCCTAAACAATCTAAATAAAGGAAGACTGAAAGAAAAATACTCTTGACCTTTAAAGAGGTAAAAGTAGGCCATGAATGCAACGGTATTGTAGCTATTTTACAGAATCTGTTTAAATGCATGTGTATCTGTAAATATAAAACGATTCATGACTTTTATTGTCTCCTCAGTCTGTAGCATTATTAATTCTTAGGAGCTGCAATGGGGTAGAGTATACTGAATGGGCACATACTTGTCAAAAAATTAGATCTGGAAAGGACCTTAGAGAAGATCTTGTCCAGACTTCTCTTTTACACAAGGGAAGGTTGAGGTCCAAGTAGTGAGAGGAAATCTCCTAATCACCCTGACAGTACTTAGTAATGGAGCCAGAATTATGTTTCCAGATCACCTCCACTAAGAAATTCACCTATTCTAAGTATCTACTATGGGCCTGGCACTATTAAACACTGAGTAAATATAGGTGGATGAAAACAAGTGATCCCTGCCTGTGTGGTACCTGTAGTCTAGTGGAGATGCTTAGAATATCTTATTTCTAAGATATTATTATCCCAATTTGGCAGACAAGGAAATATAGCCCTGGAAAAGTGAACATGTCCAAGTCTCCCTCTAGTGTCATTTGAACCCATCCTTCATCTGCCTCATGCTCTTTCAATTTTCTTCTTCATATTGTCTCAGATGAAGGGTAGATG
The DNA here is from genome assembly GCA_007922755.1 of Pedetes capensis. Taxonomy (NCBI): domain Eukaryota; kingdom Metazoa; phylum Chordata; class Mammalia; order Rodentia; family Pedetidae; genus Pedetes; species Pedetes capensis. Next base: position 107,868 of record VMDO01005659.1, on the reverse strand, counting down.
GGCTGGTGGTAGTCACAGACTCCCAGAGATTCTCAGAGATTAAATTACATCAGTTGAGCCCTTGGTTTCCAACTGTTTTGTGATTGTAGTCTTTTTAACACAAAATGTTATGAGCATGCTGCAGACCTGGCTTTCCCACTCATACCACTTGCTCCTGCCCAAAGATCCTTCCTTCAATATTGAGTTTTGTGGAGTGTCTGAGGAATGATTGTTTGGGTTTGTTTGCCAGCAGTTTTGGGGAGGGGAAAGGAATTATAGTAACCAGTGTCCTGGGATCTCATCAATTTCAGATTCCTCATCCTAAACCTATCCCCAACTACCTGCCATAGCTGAAGAATCAAGTAACAGCCTGTGATTGGATATGCATACAAAAGACTGGCCCATGAAATAATAGATTTTTTTAAAGGTCTGAATCCCTTGTATGAAGTAGGCAAGTCGTCAAATTTATTCATTCAGCAAACGAGTGTCTAATATGTGGTATGGTATAATTAGCGGCAAATTAGATGTAGTCCTTGCCTTCATGATGCATATGGTTTCGTGGTTTAGTCTAGACATTATCAAATCATCACCCAAGTATAATTACAAAATACTGTGAAGGAAAGGTAGGTGGTGCTATGAGAACATATAAATAGGAAACCTGAATCCCCTTTGTGGAGCTGTTTTAGGAGCTCTGGGTAGATTCCCACTGGTGCCCAAATACCTCCATTACCCACTGGCCATTGTTTTAAATTCCTCAATTAAGCTTTCATCTTTTAGTCCCAACCTTTGGTGGCTGATCAAATACAAACCTCCCAAGAAGAGTAAGGGTGGGAGAAAGAATATACCTGTGAAACATCTTTAGACTGCCTGGCTAATTGTCTTCTAAGGGACATAGCAAACCATTTCACAACTTAGTGGCTTGGGTTGGGTATGTAGCTCACTGGTAGAACATTTGCCTAACAGGTGCAAGGTCCTGGGTTTGATTATCAGCATGGAAAAAATTTTTAATAGCATAAGACAACAAATCTTTATTATTTCTCATGATTCTATGTGTTCTGTTGCTAGACGTTCTATGATGGCTTCTTTCAGATGTCTGGGGGCCAAGCTCAGTTAGTGGAGAAGTTGAGGCCTCTCTTCATGTGGTCTCATCTTCCAGAAGGTTTCAAAAACTTGTTCCTATGGTGACAGAACTGTTTTTTCAGTAGTCATGCTTCAATGCAGAAGCACTTTTCAAGCCTCTGTGTGCACCACATTTGCTAATATCCCACTAACTAATGTGGGTCACATGGCAAAGTCCATTTTTAAGAGGCAGAAAGATATATGCCATTGCTTACTGGGATGAACTGTAAACTATTGTGGTCAATTTTCCAGTCTACTAAATGAAATACCCCTAGGTCATCTGAAACTAAGTCTGATAAATTTTATGGAGTCTTAAACTCTAGCTCTACAGATATCCCCAAAGAGAAGTATCAAAATGACTTAGGGCAGGACAGTCTCATCATTTGTTTAGTTGTCCAAAGGGTCTACTTTGTAGGAATTAAGACACATTTAGATTGAGAACTTTTGATGCTTGCCGGGTGTGGTGATGCACACCTGAAATCCCAACGATTTAGGTTGAGGCAGGAGGATTGCAAATTTGAGGCCAAAAGCAGCCTGTGCAACTTAGCAAGGCCCTGTCTCAAAATAAAAAATAAGAAAAGAACCTGGGAATGTGGCTCAGTGGTAGTGCCCTTGTCTAGCATGTGTGAAGCCTTGAGTTTAACCATGAGGATTGCAGAAAGAAAAAAAGCTTTAATGCTTGTTAAACAGTCCATTTGGTTACTTTTGAGCTATTCCTGAAGGATGAATCTGTCTTTTCATTCCATGGGATTCACTGTAGATAATGGTTGTGATTCCAGCCTGAAGTGCCTGACCAGAAGCCTTCAGCTATGAAGAATTCAGCACATGCAGAAAAGATGGCTCAAAGAACCATTGGACCCTGTGCTGTTGCTATCCTTTCTTGGAGTACTCATCTAGTTTCAAGGGTTTAGATGCCAAGCCTTTGGTAATGACATGTGTACTCAAGTGCCTACTAGACATTTCCATGTCTCAAACTTAATATGTCAAAGTTGGAACTCAGTTCTCCCCTGGTATTTTGACAGCAGTTTTCGCAGAAACTTAGGGGCACTCTCAATTCCTTGGTTTTTCTTTTTTCTTGGTCTCTACATCCAATCTAGCAGCAAGTTTTGGTGTTCTATCCCTAAATATACCTCTAATCTGCCCACTTTTCTCCATTTCCAGTGCCATGACTTTGGTCCAAGCCATGATTGTTTTACCCATGGAGAACTACCACAGAGTTCATAACCAATCTCCTATGCACATACTTGCTCTCCTCAGTCCATCTTTTACACAATAGGGTTTTGTTTGTTTGTTTTTGGCAATAGTCAGGGGCTGAACCCACATCCTCACATACACTTTGTATGTACTATAAAACCAAGCTGCACCTTCAGCCCTCTTTTTATTGTTTATCTTGAGACAAGGTCTTGTTAAGTTATGCAGGCTGCCTCTCATCTTAAATTTGCTGTCCTGTCCTCCTGCATCTGCCTCCCAAGTTGCTGGGATTACAGGTGTGTGCCAACATTGAACTTTTAAAAGTATAATTGAATGAAATGCTCAATAACACTGAAGGTTACTTCCATACTGCACATGAAAATAATCCAGAAACTTCCATTATTATTAATAATAGTTTTTTAGTTGATTCTGTTTTTAGCCCTGAATCTGCCCCTAATATGATGTAGGACCTCTGGTACATCACTTCCTGTAATACCCAGGTATCACTTCTCTCCCCAGTTCTTCTGGAAATATCTATCTTTTCTTGTGAGGTGCTATTACTCCCTCACCCAAACTAGGTGATTCTAGTGAAGATTGTCAATAAAGGGATCATGTGATCAAGGAGGGCCTATCGGAATCCGTCTCTAAGATTTTTTTTCTTTTTAATTGTAGATATTCACTTTCCTTTTGAGTGGCAAATATGAGGATGTACAATCTAAAACTGTGATGGCCTACCCTCAACTCACATGTAAATGTTCCTCTATAGTAAGAGAAAATAAGGCCATTATGCAGGGAGAAACAAAATTATAATGAGAGAAAGAATGTGGCCTCTGGCTCTCTGGATCCTAATCTTGGTTTCTTGATGCTTGGCCAATCCCTTCTACCTTTGATTCTGTTAGACAGCTCAGTATATCCTTCTAATAAATCTTCATTTAGCTGTGCTCATTGGAGTTAGGTTTTTGTCACTTGTGACCAAAAATACATTATCTCTTCCCTGGTTCTCAGGTTTTTATAATGCATCCTTCCAGCTTCAAGGTGCAGACATTCAAATTTTTAAAAACTAGCTTTGACAGAAAATTCCACTGGCATAGACTTTCAAGACTGTATAATCTGGAAAGGAAGTCAAGCCATCTCTGCCATCTTCTTTTCTTTTACTTGAATGCACGAAGAAGAGGCATTTCTCAAGATAAAAAGCGGTTCTGTGTGGACACTGATGATAGCACAGACAAGTCTTATTCCACACAGAATCTGGTTTCCTAGTCACTCAACAGTGAGACAAAACAGCTTATGCCACTGTCACTCCTTCCTCCACATTTGTTCTTATTTCTCAGCCATCTCAATGATGCTCACCATCTTGAGTGTCTATCACTGACTGGACTGGTTGTGTGGCACATACTTTTGCCTACTTCTGTCATTTTGAAGTGATAAATAGCAAATATTTAAACTGGATATCTCTGGAAGACTTGAATAAAAGACTTCCCATTGCTTGGTACAAAATCATGTCACAGAAATGCTGACAGAGAACAAAGTAAATCAGCAAGTCCCTCAGGAGCATGATTAGGATTCTCAGCTCCCTTTACATTCTAATGCATCTATTCCTATGTTTAACAATGGACTTGGACAAAACTAATAAGCTGTGCAGGCTTGGTTAAGTCATTCCCTATCTCTAGGCTTTAGGAGCTTAGACCAGATGGGTTTGCAGGTCCTTCTGGCACTAATGCTCTTTGATTCTATGCCCATTTTCTCTAAGAGCTGCAAGTGGAAAACAGGATTTTGGCAGGAATCTTTTCATTATGAAAGCTACTTTGTTTTTGGGTACAATGCAAATGGCCAAGGCTGTGCTGACCCCCTCATCACTCAGCCAGGATTATGGCCTTGGTTTCTAAGGCTGCCAGAAATCATCTTAGCAATTAAGCACATACCTGATTATCCTAGCCCAGAGGTTCCTAAAGGGTAACAAGAGGAAAAGGAGAAACAGAATCTCTAAAGACATGTTGAGAATGGAGCACAGACCCAGGGAGGACTTAATTTTTGGGGCAACAAGCATGTGCCAGGCTGAGTAGGGCAAGATTTCTGAGTACAAACTCTACCCTGCAGCTGGAAGCCTGGAAAGGAAGGGCAGAGAGATTTGCATGTGGCAAAGTATCTTCAAATCCCTCTAAACATCAGACCACAGAATAGGTCTAAGAAGATAGTATAGGAGGGGAGTTAAGCATATTGTGCTTTCAGTCTGAAAGATCCAGGTTCAATTCTTGGGTCTTCATTACTAACTAGGGATTTTAGCAAATTACTCTTGGAGCTTCAATTACTTTGTATGTAAGTAGAAAAGTAGTATCTACCTCACAAAGCTATTGAAAGGATTAAATGAGAGAATGGATGTAAAACCCTTAGAGCAGTGCTTAACACACAGAGTACGTACTGTATGTGTGGTATTGTCTATTGTACTACACAAAGTCATCCCATTCAGGCATTGACAGGAAAGCAAATCTAATCCAGGATCTTTGTAAGGGCATTTGAGAACAAGAGACTGGAGAGAGCCAGTGGAAACACCGTGAGCAAAGAGGCAACAGAAGGGAGTTGTAAGTATGGGATAGAGCCTGAACTTAGAAAATGATCAGGATAAAGAATTCAGTCAGGAACAAGGAAAGAGTCCAGGAAAATGGGCTTAAAAAGCTTTTTTGCTTTGCTTTGTTGACTACATAAATATCACCAACCAACTTGCTGTGGTCCTTTTGCTTTACCTAGATGGAAATCATGAGTAGGCAAAGAGAATCCTTTCAAATGCTGGCCTCAGGCAGAAGTTGTATCCCTCTGTATTCAACACCAGTGAGTAGTGGCAGTAATGTTATAGCTTTTATGTAGGCCTAGGAGTGGGGGACTCCTAAGCCCATAAGTGGTATAGCCCTCAACAGCAGCTGAGGTTGGAACTTCCCAATGGGGTTAGGTATTGGGATTCCTCAGCCCTAGATAGCAGCTGGTGTTGCAGCTCTTAGACAGAACTGGGTATCAGGATGTCTTAGTACTACACAGTGGAAAATGTTGTAGCTCCCAGGTCTAGGGTCTGAGACTAGTAGTCCTAAAGACTTAGCAGCTCCATGGAACTCTTCCAGTGACCAGGGCCTGTAGTTTCTCTTTTCCAGCTCTTTATAGCCTTTTCTCTTTCACTACCTCTTCTTCCTGTCCTGGTCACTCTCTTAAATTGTTCAGCTGCCTCTTATTGTTGTGACAACTGTCCCTATTGTTGCCATTTAGGAGGTGGCAGTCATGGCCCTTCTACTGTGGCTGCTGCTGGTTGTTGGTCTTGCAGCCTCACCTCTTCTTCAGCTGTCTAGAAACCAGTCACTTCATTGCTTGTGCAGCTCAGCTCTTTGGCCACTCTTCCATTGCCGTTCCACTGTTTCTGCTGTCCTTCACCACTGCCATTCTGCTACCTCAACTGCTTTCTTTATGTTACCAGCTCAGCCCACACTACTAAAAGTAGGAAAAACCCACTTGAGGAAAGACTTTTGTGGGGTCTAATGTTATAACACTGGGGTGTAGCACAGAAGGGTGTCTCCTGGCCAGCTGAGCTCAAGTGAGCTGAACAGCCTGCTTATATAGCCAGAGAAGGGGAGTTTGCACCAGTCACAGAAGTGAAGGTTTGCATTTGTGCCAATCACAGAATTCCCTTTTGACCAATCACAGCACTCTCATTTGGACTAATCACAGCCTTCTTTCTTGCCCAATCACAGAAGTGAAGACTTGTGGTTTCACCAACTATATCAGTCCCTTTTCTGGGCCTCATATGTAAGTGCTCCCCTTCTGGCCTTGTTTGGACACAGGGTCATTTACATTTCACTGAAGTTTTTGACAGCAAAAGAGGAAAGAAAAAAAAGTTCAGTGCAAACTGAAAACTATTTGAAACAGCTGGGGCTGTAGCTTCAAGAACTGGAATTGTAGGAAATAGTTGCAGTTCCATTGCTTACTCCAGATGTCCCTGGAGTGTTTATAACAGCAGGTACTGGTATGAGAGTGACTGGACTGGATAACACTTCTTTCATTCAAAACAACCAGAGCCACAAGGGACAGCCCAGTAATTGTCAAGCAGGGAATCAGATTACCCTATCCCCACATCAATGCTTCTTTACAGAAAAATAAGCAGCACAAGAAGCACTTACAGCAAGGAAAATGACAAACACTTATCATTAACATTAATAATGATTCTAACATTTCCACCACCATACTGCATATTCAGTGCCCCAAGGAGAGGTGTGTCCTCCTGGTCTATCTCATAAAGGACTGTCACCAGACATCTGGCAGATTGGTACCTCATACACTTTCTCTTTCTCCGAGGAATTAGCCTTCAAGAGTGAGGAATTAGCTGAAAATGAGGGTCTAGAGTACTCTAAAGCCTTTGTTAGAAATTTCCTCTGACACCCAGAAAACCAGGATTCCAGAGTTCTGGATCTGAGTCCTAATTCTGCAGCATATGTATGGTCTTTCATCTATAAAATGAGACTAATACCCTTACCTACTTCACAAAATAGTATGAGAGGCAAATAAAAGCACATTTTTAGAAATGGAAATGTGGATATATAAGTGAGGGGTTAGACATTGTGAAGGCTTAGGTAGGCAGCACTCATCCCAGAATGAAACTTAGCATATTCCTTCTGGAAACATTTCCAAGGATTCTCTCCTTCTAAGTCCCCTAACCCCTAATATACATCTTGATCCCAAGAACTGAACCTCACCTATAACAATCAGAGTCAAAATACCTTGATATTCGTTGGCTTAGAGAAACTTCTGGAGGCTAAAAATAGCCAAGAAAAATCAGCCACTGCATGCTGCAGAGTGCACGAACAGAACAGTGAGCTGTGGTGGAAATGGAAGGAGTAGACAGGAGAGCCTATATACACTATGATTAGAAACAGCATAACAAAAAATCATTAATCATATGCTCAGAATTTTATGATACCCAGACCACTTTATCACCCAGTCCCCAATAGTCTGACAATACTGAATGGTGTAGGTTTTATTATTCCCAGTTTTCAGATGAGGAAAACTGAGGCCTGAATCCATGAAGCAACCTACTTAAGACTACATAGGAAAAACGGTAAATGGTGTGGTTGATCTCAGAACAGGGTAGAATATACCCCTTGTAATGGGCACCCCAATCCTGAATCCTACCTATTGGGGGGTACAGCTGGTGGAAGGCAGCTGAGAAAACATCTAAACATCAGTTGTGTGTGCCTGAGGCTTCCTCTATGCTTGTGGGAAAAAAGGAAAGAGAGGAACTCACTCATCTCACCACCCCTACACTCCTAGCATAATTCAGTGCTGGGGCTGAATTGACCAACATAGGGTTTCTTCATGTCACAAAGCCACAGACACTCTGCAGTCACAGAGAGATATCAATTTATCCAGTCTGCACTCCATCTTCAATACTCCTAATTGCTCTTTATAATTTATTCAACTGGGGACCAGGCTGGTCGCCTGCCAATTTAGGAGATATACCATAACAACCTATGCAAAATTCCTCAAGAGGGGTAATTAGTTTTTGCTAAGAAGCTTGGGAGGAGATTCCTGCCATCTGAGACCCTAAAAAAGAATTGTGAATACAGATTCAGTACCAATGCAACAAAAGTCATAATGTAATGCAGAAGTTCATGATGGATTCAGAAAGGAGAGAGATCAAGGTGGACTACAATAGTCAGGGAAGGTTTTGTGGTGGAGGAAGGACAAGTACTCCAAGAGTGAAGAGAAAGCTAATCAGGGTGCTGATCATGGCTTGGTGCCAGTGATATAGAGGATACAGAGAATAGCAAGGAGAAGCCCATGCCTCCCAGCAGGTTAACACTGGATTAACTTCCAAAAGACTAAGACTGCAGAGCTGGAAAGTGGTGAACCCATAGGAGGGTGAAACAAAACACAGATAGAACTGGCAGCTCCAGGAAGAAGCAGAACCCACTTCCTACCCTCCACCCCATTCCTTGTTTCCCAAAAAGTATAACAAGTCTAAGAAAATGACAGATTCAGTCCAGTTCTGCACCCATCCCCACTGTGGTTTCTTTACCCTGGTTAATTCCTACACATTATGAAGACCTTGAAGGGTGAGGGTGGACATAGAGCTTTAGAACCACAGAGCAGAAATAATGGGAGTGTCAGATACTGCATTCAGTCAGGGTTCTTTCCATTACAGGAAACATAAACACATGTTTAATAATCACAACGAGAGGGGAATTTGGTAGCTCCTGTTACTACAAAGTCCTGGGATATGTCTAGCTTCTGGCATAGTTGGAACTAGAGGATTAAATTATATTATAAGAATTCTCCATATCTCAGCTTCACTCTCCTTTGGATTGGCTTTACTTTCTAGCTGCTCCAAACTTATTCTGCCAATGTAGCCATCTGGACACAGAGGGAATACCTCTGCTTCGATGATTCTAGCTAAAGTCCTGAATCATATATAGAACAGTCTAGGATCAATCATTATGCCAAGGGATGATATGTTCTGATTGGCCAGTCCCAGCTCCTGTGCCTGTCTCTGGTGTTGAAGGGTAATAAAAATCAGCCCCACTCAAACTAGATAGACTGCAAATAGGAAAGGAGTGGTTGTCCCAAAGAAAAACCAGGGGGCTTTTTCCAGAAAGAACAGATGTAAGCCTAAAAATATAACAAGTGATCACAAGATATATAGAATCAGATCATTCCACAAAATACATGTAAAAATTGGACAGAGGAGAACAATACTGGGTTGTATCCCCAGGGCATGGAAATGATTGAGGGAGGGGCTGACCAGAAGCAGCCAGCCAAGTGCAGAGCAGGTGAGGACGGTCAAGTATACATGAATGAATAGATTGTGTCCTGTCTAGGAACTTGGAGGGAGGTGAATGGGGGTTGAAATCCAGCCTAGGCTCTAAGTGCAAAGTCTGGTGTCATGGTGTCAGCTGCTTCCACTAGGGTTCTTTTGTGTAATTCACAAAAAGGTGCTATATGTTTACTAAGCCATAAGCAGATGGAGACAACACATAGAGGGGGCATCTGTCTCCAGTTTGCACAGAGGTGATAGCCTGCAAACTGTATCCCACTAAAAGATATGTTCAAGTCCTAATGCCTGCGACCCGTGAATGTGGCCTTATTTGAAAATAGGGTCTTTGTGGATGTAATAAAATTAAAAATGAGACCATTTGAATTAGGATAGGCACCAAATCTAGTAACTAGTGCCTTTATAAGAGGAAGGGAAATTCAAACATAAGGACACAGAGAGGTACAGGGAAGAAGGACATGTGATGACAAGGCAGAGATTGGAGTGATGCAGGGGCAAACCAAGGAATGCAAAGCATTGCTGGCCACACCAGAAATGAGGTGATGTGCATGGAACAGAATCTCCCTCAGAGCTTTCAGATGGAGCTAAGACTATAGGCACCTTGATCTTGTGCTTCCAGCCTCCAGAACTGTGAAGAGAATAAAATTTTGTTTTAAGCCATTCAGTTTGTGGTACTTTGTGACAGCAGCCTTCAGAAGCTAACACTGGTGTGAGCAGCGGCCTTAAGAGTAAGTTTCCCCCATCCCAGTGTCCTGGTGGACATCACAGAGATCCAGGGTCCTCAGGAGATCCCTGCAGAAGTGTCTGGGTCTCCTCATGGGTACTACTTCCTACAAATATCCTGGAAGGGCAGGTTGACTCAACCTGCACACAAAAAGTAAAGAATATTTTCAAACTGCAGTAGTTCATAAAATGAGGGCTGTCAACAAAATGATGGGCAACCTCTTGGTTTGAGATGAGGGATAGTGTGCACTTTAGTTGGAATTTCTGTATATGCTGTTCTCTGTACTCTTTTGTACTCCTTTGCACACAGTCCCTTGTGCTTTCCTTTGCCACAGAACTTAATGTGTCACAATGTAGTTTTCTGGTTATAGAGGAGGTGATTTTCCAATGATATACAATATATTTTTCTGTGAAGTAAATATATATTTTTTTTCTTGTGAAATAAACCAAGCAGGCCATAGGCAAATGTGCCTACAGGGTCTTGGAACCTACACAAACAAAGGAAATGATATTCCAGTAGTTCCATTAACAACATTCAGGGTTATTGACATGTATTGAGATAAACCAAAGTGGCTCTGAACACAGACCAGTCACAGGGAAGGACAATATAACGCTGAAATGTCACTTCTGTAGAGAAGTATACCTTGACTCTATGACATCTCCTCATTTTTACTTTATCTTCTTCATTACATTCATCATCATGAAAGTATTTTATTTGTTTAATGAAAGTTTTATGATAGCAGAAATCTTTCCTCTTTTGTGCATGCTATATCCTCAGAGTCTTGGACAAGTTAGCAAACCTGTTCTACTTAAATCCTCTGTTACAAACCTCTCATTGGTAAAATGTCCCAACCTCATAAAGGGATTGGGGGGATTAAATAAGTTAGTTGATGGTTTTATTATGCTTACTAGGTTCCAGACACTATTCTAAACCCTTTTACATATATAACAATTTAATCCTCACAACAATTTGATGTGACAGGACCTATCCTTATGAGAGTGATACTATTATTATCTCTGTTTATGGTGAAGAAACAGAGTCACACTTTAAGCAAGTGAAATGCACAACTTGGATTAATATTCCAGAGTCCTTTCCCTTAATTAGTACAATGTAATTGTTGTTGTTGTTGTTAGGTGCTGTCAAATCAGGTTTGACTCATAGAGACCCTATGTACAGCAGAACAAAACACTCCCCAACTCTGTGCCATGCACACAATCTTTTTTATGTTTATGCCCATTGTTGCAGTTATTGTGTCAATCCATCTAGTTGAGGGTCTTCCGTTTTTTTGTTGTTGTTGATCTACTACTCTCCCAAACATGATATCCTTCTCCAGGGATTGGTGTCTCCTGACATGCCCAAAATATGTAAGATGCAGTCTAGACAACCTTGCTTCCAAGGAGCCCTCTGGTGGCGCTTCTTCTAGGATGGATTTGTTGGTTCTTTTAGCAGTTCATTGTATATTCAATATTCAAACTTGTCCTGAAATCTATTTCTGTGACAAAGGACCATGTTTAACTTGAGTTGAGGTCTCAACAAGGAGAACTCCTCAGGCTAGGTGGCAACTGGACTTCATTTCTCACTGCCACTGACAATATGACAATACCAAGTGTTAGACTGTAGAACAATGTTGTTGTTGTTGTTAGGTGCCGTCGAGTCGGTATCCAACTCATAGTGACCCTCTGTACAACAGGGGAAACACTATTGTCAGTGCTTCTCTGCTGTGCATAGGGTTTTCAATGGCAGATTGATTTTTGGGAGGGGGTTGCCAGGTCCTTCTCCCAAGCCTACAGCTTCTGGTGTTCCCAGGCGGTCTCCCATCCAGGTACTAACCAGGCCCGACCCTG
>VMDO01005659.1:75069-96106 GCA_007922755.1 Pedetes capensis | reverse complement strand
AGCTGCAGGCGTAGAACAATAGGAATCCTTATTTAATGCTAGTTGGAGGATAAATTAGTATGATTTTGGAAAACAGTTTGGTATGACCTATTAAAGTTTAATTTGCATACACCCTGTGATTCAGCAATTCCATATGTAACATATGCATTCTTATACTAACAGTTATACATAAGAATATCCACAGCAGCATTGTCTAGAAAAATACAAAAAGCTAGAAAGGATCCCAAGTGGCCATCAACTATAAAATTGATAAATACATTGTGGTAAAGTTATACAAGAGAATATCATACAGAAGTGCATATGAATGAACTATAAAGTCACATATTTGAACTACCCTAATGAATAAGCCAAAAAACCAAGTCATAGAAGGCTATATATTGTATGATTCAATTTACATAAATTTAAATAGGCAAAAAGAAGCAATACACTTTGGCCACACGTTTTCCGTTTGTCCTTCCAGACTCACTCTTCGTATGTCTCTGATGGATTTGTATTAAGAGGCTCCTTTGACTTCTGGCTTTGGTTAGATTTGGCTGATGGGAGCCACTAGGGAAGACTGGAGAACTAAAGGAGTGTGGGGTGAGGTATTATTTTCTGGTACTTTCACTGTGGGTTGCTGTAGGCTGGCTGGGTTTCCTTCTCTGTGGGTCTCATTTCCTATCAGATTGCCCCACCCATCACAGCCCACTTTGTCTCTGACTTCCTGTAACTACCGGCTCCCCTCCTTTCCCCTTCAGGCCTAGGGTGATAAGAGCACTGTTACTAGTCCTAGGATAATATCTTATCTTGTGTTATTACTATACAATGCTAGTACTCTAGTAAATAGTTCCTTTAATAAACTCTCCTCAAATTATCTTAATTTGAATGTGCCATCTGTTTCCTTCCAGGACCCTGACTGGTATAATATTGTTTAGGAATACACAGGCTCTGTGGCAAAACTTATATGAAAATCAAGGGAATTGTTAACACAGAATTCAGAGTAGATGTTACCTCTGTGGAGGAGGGAAACATGATAAAAAAAGGCACCTGGGGAACTCATGTACTGGTAATTATTTCTTAATTAAAGGTGTTTGTGGATGTGTATTTGCCTTATGATCACTGTTTAAGATTTTTAAAAATATGAACCTATATATTGTAGAAAATCTTTTATATATGTGATATATTTTGCAATAAAAATTTAGAATAAATATATAATAAATACACACTAGAGGTCTGGGGATGAAACTCAGTGCTCATTGAGCACTTGCCTAGCATAAGTGAGGCCCTGGATTTGACCACCAGCATCACAAAAAACAACAACAATAAATAAACAAAACAACTATAAGAATGTAAATCAAGGGCAAAGAGTTTGTCTTGTTTCTTTGCTAGATTAGTACTAACATATAGTAATTGCTCAACAAGTATATGTTGAAGGTTGAGTGAAAGGACATCTAACTTTGGCCCAGGACCTCAGAATCCATGGTATGGAGTCAAGGAGTCTTCATTTAGACTTTTTAAAACAACAACAACAAAAACAAAAAACAAAAAACAAAAAAACCCCAAAAAACTAAACCTAACTGCATAAACCAGGAAGAGCTTCCTTTATTCATTCTTCCTTGTTGGGTGCTCCACAGACCCTACCTACTTCCTTCTCTTCTTGGAGTTTACCACCATATACTACTTTCAGGTTATTCTGCCAACCCTCTGTCCCAAATTTCTCTCAATCTGCCTGCAGAATCAGATAAACTCTTTCTTCATCTTTCTTCTTTAGAGAGAAAGCTCAAAGAGTACTTTTGTTTGAAGGGTTTTATTACCAACAATTTTGCGGAAACAGAAAAGGCATAAAACATCAGAAGTATTTATCTGTATGACCACATTTACCTTAATTATCTCCTTAAAGCCTCTTTGGTGTTAGGACACCATTTTGGTGTTAGGATGTCAACATATGAATTTTGGGAGAATACAATTCAAGGGTCACACACAACTTTCTTCTTTCCCTGTTGCCTCATGCTTACACAATTCATCACAATATAATAGATAAGCCATATTCCCCAGGCCTTGGTGTTTATTCTGTAGTGAAAGAAAATCAAGAACATGGATAAGCTGGTCAGATTCAATTATACATGTATTACCTACTCAGTGAAAATCACTATGCTAGGTGTTGCAGAAGATTCAAAGTTGTGGTAACAAACGCTAAGTCCAGCTTTCAGGGAACTAGGATCTTGATCAAAACTATCCTTAAAACATTGTTTTGTCTTAGCCAGGTATTGTGGCGCATGCCTATAATCCTAGAGACTTGGGAGGCAGAGGCAAGAGGATCATAAGTTCAAGACCAGAGGCAATCTGTGTAATTTAACAACACCCTATCCCAAGATCAAAAAAATAAAATGGGGTTTGAGGGTGCAGCTTAGTGGTGGAGCATTTGCAAAGTATGGGTGAGGAGGCCCTGGGTTCAGCCTGCCAGTACAGCAAAAAAACCAAACCAAACCAAACCAACCAACCAACCAACAAACAAACAAAAAGTTTTGTCCACTGCTATATCTTTTCTATTCCTTAACAGAAACTTAGGGTCAAACCTTTCATGCTATTATATTAGTTTTTAGACACCAAATCACAATGGCTCCTAAGTTTCATGGACATTAGAAGCTCACAACATAGTGCCTCTTTGGAATCAGAATTAGGTTTGTGGCTCTTAGTTAATAAAATAAGATGTCATTTGGGAAAGTCAATTTGGAAAGACCTCATTTTTCATAAACACCATTCCATTGGAGAGAGAGGTACAACTGAGAAAGCCAAGGATAGTGTCTGAGGGGATACGTGTGACAGGGCCACGGGGGGGTTAAGCTTGAGGTAAATCTTGATGTATGGGAAGGACTAAATGGGGAAAAGCTGAACAGAAAGCATTTATGCCTGAGAAAATAGCCAAGGTGAGGAAGTAGAAATGAGTGTGTCTGGGGCAGTGAGCAGTAAGGAAACATCTGGGAGATATAGGCAATACATTGGTCCTGCAGCAGATCATGAGCGACTGAAACTTCAGACTAATTGGGACCATTTTTTGAGACATAGGAGAAGCTCAGTCCCAAACTCAAAGGCAAGGTTGCAATTATCAAGCCAATCTCAATTATCAAGTTGATCTGTTAAAGACCTAGTGCATTGCTCCTCAAAATGTGGACCTTGAAATCTATATTTTTATTATAAATTATCTTCTTAGTTGTTTCTTAAGCCTTCTAAGGTTTGAGACCTATTCCTTGGCCAGTGTTGGGGCAGGAGGCAGACTCAGAGTACTGCCCTGAGCATTAGGCTTTCCATACTGACTTTAAAAACAGAAATACTAAACTGTGCGCCCAAAGTGACTTCCATTCTCAGTACTATTTGCATAACGTTTGCTAAATCCTTACTATGAACCAGCCACTGTTATCTCATTTTATTCTCAAAGTATGTTTATGATAAAGATTAGATTATCTTCATTCTATACATGAGGCACACTGAGAATACAACACTAGCCCAATATCTCACAGCATTAAAGCCAGGATTAGCTGGGATTTTGCTCAGTTGGTGGAGTGTGGCTCTGCACCATCTGAGGCCCTCGGTTCAATCCCTAGCACTGCAAAAATAGGGGAATGACCTGGCAGCCTGCTCCTGAAATAATCCCCAAAACAATCAGCCTTTGAAAACCCTATGAGGGTCACTATGAGTTAGACTCAACTCCATAGCACCTACCAACAATAGTCTGACTCCATAGCCTCTTCCACTATGCTAAGGCTGCTAATTATTGTATTTGCCTGATGTTAGTTCACTCATTTAAGGATATTTACAAAACACTTGTGAACAATAGGCTTTGTGACTAAATAAGAAAAGTAATCAATGAAACAGGACAGTAATTTTCTCATTTATACAACAACAGGAAGGTAGATTGAGATGAAACTCAGAGGATAATTTCCTAGGAATATTGAGTCATTCATTCATTGAATAAATATAACTGAGCTCTAGTGTGTGCTACATATGACAATACATATGGTGAAGTTGTTGGCGTCCAAGCGTGGTGTTGCGCGGACCTAATTCCCACGTTGAGGCGCCACAATTATGTTGGGGTTTTAGCTCTAGCCCGGCTAAGATTAGGGCCAAACCCTCAACATAACAATGTGGTCGGTGGCGTAAAGAAGGACCTCGGGAGAACTTCTGGTGGTAAAACAAGGGTAGGTAAGGTTTATTGGGGTGCTCCCCTGATGGAGAGCAAGGAGCAAGCAGCCCCTATAGAGCAGAGCTCTAGAGCTTTAAGTGCTGGCTCTAGGCCTGCAGCATAGAATGCTGCAGGCCAAGTGCTGGTACAGCTCAGCCTTAAACATGCTGCCCCAGCCGCTGGTGTTCTGTGGAGGTCTGATGGTCTTGACTCTCCCGGCTTGCCTTCTTTACCTCCCTCCTTTCCAAGGATGGGAGGAATTGGGAGGCTCTTCGTGGCTTGCTAGATGCCTTCGGCTCTTGGGGCCCCTGGGCTTGATATTGCGGCTTGCTAGAAGGTCTTGCTGGAGTAGGGAGCGCTGGTCCAGGTGATGAGGTTCAGGAGACGGTCAGTGAGGATCAGTAGGGTCAGGCTCAGTAGGGGGTCCTGATGGGGTCCAGGAGCCCTACTTTTATAGGGTCCTGGAGGGGTCACATGGTGGGATTCAGCCAATCAAGGCACACACCTGACAGGTACAGAGGGTAAACTAACATACCTGCCAGGTGGGGACAGTCATTACCTGAAAGTGGTGAGGGAAGCCAATCAAAATTAGGGTGGTTAGGGCAGGTCAAGCTGGCCAGGGGCCATTTTTGCTCACTCGATGGGAGGGGCTAGTGTGAGTGAGTGGGATGAGCCCTGGGGTCAACTTGGGGTCAGCCCCTCAGGCTGTCATGAGGGACCCTAGTTGAGAAATATAATTTTAAAAGTCCCCAACAGATAGTAACTAAGAATGCTGGAATCAGAATAAATAAGTATAGTGAATCAAGAGTAGTGGAGCTTGGTCAGAAAGAGAGACAAATAAATCAATAAATCTAATATCAGAGTTAAAGACATATCATAAAAATGACCAAAATAATGCACGCACCCAAATAAAAGGAAGGTTTTTTTTTTTTTTTTTTTTTTTTTTTTTTTTTTTTTTTTTTTTTTTTTTTTTTTTGCTCCTATGGCAGGTCCTCAGCCACACGGTATGGTATTTGGGAGTTAACATTCCTAAATTCCAGCATGTGCTCTCATGGCCCTCTAGGGTGATTTATTAATAAGCATTTACTTAGTATCTATTTATTAAGCATGCCAGATATGGTAATATCTGATCATGTTTAATTCTTACAGCAACTCCATGGAGTAGATGTTATTGGTCCCACTTTACAGATGAAGGAACCAAAATCCAGAGATGTAAATGATTTAAGATTATTCAGATAGTGAGATCCATTATATGAATGTTGGTCCCTTTTATTCCTAAACCTGTATTCATAAGCAGTACATTTCATTGCCTCTTGATCCCAATTGATACTCAAAATTACAGTGGGATTAGCAATAGTCTCTCTCTCTCCCTTTAACAGTCCCTCTTCAATTCCTTCATTTTTTCTATTTCATTAATACTGTTGCAATTTACAACATCAACTCTTACTCACAAAACAGCATGTTGTTGTTTGGTGCCATCGAGTTGTGTCTGACTCATAGTGACCCTCATAGGGTTTTCAATGCATTGTTGTTGTTGTTAGGTGCCGTCGAGTTGGTATCCGACTCATAGCGACCCTCATAGGGTTTTCAATGGCTGAGTGCTTCAGGATTGCCTTGGGTGTGGATTGCCAGGCCCTTCTCCCATTTTTGTGGTGCTGGGAATTGAACTCGGGGCCTCAGAGACTGCAGCACAGCGTTCTACCCACTAAGCCTTTCAATGCATAGTCATTAAGAAAACAGACTCTAGAAATAGACTGTGGATTTGAATTCTGGCTCAGTCCCTTACTAGCTCTGTGATTTTAGAGGAAATCACCCCTAATCACCCTATATCTCAGACTCCACATCTGTAAAGGAAGAATACTTCAAGGGGTTGCTATGAGGATTAAATGGGTCAATGTATATAAAATATTTTGGAGAATGCCTGGGACATAATGAATGTTAGCTATTTATAGTACTACTGCTTTCTTTCTGTCTTAATCAGAGTCCTGGTAGGAAACAGATGACATACCAAATTAGATAATTTGAAGAGTGTTTAATAGAGGAGTTAGTCACAAAATATATACACAGTTTAAACAGACCAAGAAGGGATACAAAGTTCCCTAAGTGCTAGCAAGGGTGGGAATCATTGCTAGCAAAAGGGCTGAAGGGTAAGGGGAGGGAATGATTACCAGAATTGAAAGAGGGCTGTGGTGTGAAATGTGCTGCCTGCTAACAGCTAGGGTCTTTGGGCAAGGCAGGTATCCTTCACTGTTGTTGTTGTTAGGTGCTGTCGAGTCGGTATCCGACTCATAGCAACCCTTATAGGGTTTTCAATGGCTGACCGTTTCGGGATTGCCTTGGGAGTGGGTTGCCAGGCCCTTCTCCCATTTTTGCGGTGCTGAGAATTGAACTCATGACCTCAGAGACTGCAGTGCAGCGCTCTACCAACTGAGCTAAATCCCAGCCCGGTATCCTTCACAGTGACTCAATAAGGAGGGAAGGAAGATAAAGTCTTAGACCTCTCCCTCCTCACTCCTACCTGTGATCTGCATCTATCTGCCAATGCTGAACCCAACCAAAAGTCAGAAGGCAAGGACTTGGAAGCCCACACAGCGTCAAACTTCTGGAACACAGAGTAGGTGTAACAGGGTGGAGAGAGTATCTGGAGAACAAAACAAAATATCCAGCACACTTTCCACCTTGTCTTGTCTTCCCTCACTCTCTATTATGCATCTAGAATGATCTTTCTAAAGCATGAAATGCTCTTGTCTGACTCTGGCTTGTTGCCTTTTGGTGGCTTCCCATTGCTCTCAGGGTAAAAACTACACTCCTTAACATAAAATATAGCAACTAATGATTTATTGCCTGCTTACCTCTCCAGTTTTAGTTCTTGCCATTCACCTTCTTAATTTTTCCAGTCAAGCCCTATGTAATTACTTTCAAACCCACAAGAGCACTGATTTTTATTCTTTGGGCTTTTTCATGTCCTGGACCTCTACCGGGAATATTCTTTCTGCTTAATTTTTCTTCACTTGAGCAACTCCTGATCCTCTTTTACTCATATATACAAATGAAGGGATTTCTTTTATCCCGTTAGTTTTTGGGAGAGGAAAGACCTAAGCACTGTTTCTGTAATTATGCTTTCTAGAGTATTAAAATTAGTGGCACTCTGAGACTGGTATTTGATAGTACTTTCAACTTTGAAGTACATTTTTGTGATTTTCTTTAGGTTTTAGTTTTAATAGGTACATAGCCTACAGGATCATGCCTGAAATCAATGATAGTTTTGGTTTTTTGGTGCTGGGGATTGAATCTAGGGCTTTGTACTAGGCAAGCATTCTACCACTGAACTACATCCCCAAACCTTTTTTTTTTTTTTTTTTTTTTTTTTTTTTTTTTTTTTTTTTTTTTTTTTTTTTTTTTTTTTTTTTTTTTTTTTTTTTTTTTTTTTTTTTTGGTGATAGGATCTCCTTAAATTGTGCAGGCTGCCTCTGGCCTCAAACCTGTTATCCTCCTGCCTCAGCCTCCAAAATAGCTGTGATTACAGGCATATGCCACCATGATTGGTGACAGTAGGGTTTGTAATGAGCTTATCAAACTATATCTTCAGCCATACCACCCTGGCATCTGATCTCCTCGGGGCTGGGCCTAGTTAGTACTTGGATGGGAGACTGCCTTGGAATACTGGGTGCTGTAGGCTTGGGAGAAGACATGGCAACCTACTCCTGAAACAATCAACCACTGAAAATCCTGTGAATAACAGAGAAACACTGACAATAGTGCTGAGCATGGCACAGTGTTGGATAGTGTTTCATTATGTTGTAAATAGGGTTGCTATGAGTCAGAGCTGACTGGATAGCACCTAACAAAAACAATCAAAATAAACCTTCAAAGTGATCCTTTAAGAAAACCTGAAATCTCATCTACATCCTTGGCATCCTGGGATGCTAAGAAAGAATTCTAGAAGTCTTTTTGCATTGGGACCCCATGGGCTTCTTGGGGAGAAATTTTAAGTATGCATTTTGGACAGATGATTAGACTCAGAGACAGGAAGTCAGTCACATGAACAGAATGTAGACAAAAGCTCCCTCTGGCCTCTGCTGTGGACTGAGAAATGAGAAGAAAATTAAGTGTATTAAATATTTTCCCTTATATAGTTATTTTCTCTATGTAGTCATCCAAGTGGAAGTGAAATTCATATTATTAAAAGGTATCTATGGAATGTTCCTTGGTCTATGTTACTCTTTTTTAAAATGAAAACATAAAACAAAATGGATAACAACAACAATAACAAAAGGCTCTCATGATGGAGAAACATGGGTGGTGGCCTAAAGGGACTGTTTTGGCAAAATCCAGATAAAAGGCTACTTTTATTCTCCCTTAAGTTCAAGGAGGGCTAGAGTGGGCTGGGGTTTAGCTCAGTTGGTAGAGTGCTGCTCCTCACTCTGTGAGGACCCAGGTTCAAGACTCAGCACTGCCCTACCACTGCAAAAATTGGAGAAGAATGTGGCAATCCACTTCCAAAGCAACCCTGAAACAATCAGCCATTGAAAATCTTGAGTCAAACTCAACTCCACAGCGCACAAGTTCAGATTCCTTTTTAACAAGACATCCACTTCTATGTACGTTGCTCCACCTTGTGGTTAACTGAGAAATCACCTATTCCAGTATTAACAGGTAAATGAGGTAAAGAATTCATCAGGATTTTTATTCTTACACTCTTCAGAGTGAACAGTTCTTGCACATATACTTTGGGCCATGTTCTGTAATAAGTGCTCTGTTAATACAATGGCATTTAATCTTCACAAGAACCCTATGAAGAATGTTTTATAGAAGAGAAAATCAAGGTAGAGAGTTTCTGAGAGGTTAGGACTTGTCCAAGATCATGCAAGTGGCAGAGTTAAGAATTCAGTCTAGTCCCTTCTACACCTTTCCCTTTTTTGCTGGGAGTTGAACTCAGGGCCTTGAACATACTTTGCAAGTGCTCTACCACTGGGCTTCACCCCAACCCATTAAAAAAAAATTTTTTTTTTTTAATTTTGAGACAGGGTCTCACTAAACTATGCAGGCTGCCTCTGACCTCAACCCTGCTATCCTTCTACCTCTGCCTCCTGATTTGCTGGGATTACAGGTGTGAGCCACAGTACCAGGCTTTGAGCCACTATGTGCGGCTTCTCTTTTCCTTTTTTGTCCCCCAAAACTGTCTGCTTATACACTCATGCACACACACACCTATCACATGTCTTTCTTTCCTCTTGCAACATACTTGTATCACCATCATTTTACTTAATTTGTACAACTCTGTTAGGTGAGAATCAATATCCCTTGTTAGAAGTTGAGGCTGTTCACATTTTTGGCATATACATATATATATTCAGTATATATTCAGTAGTGGAGGTTGAACCCATGGCCTCACACATGCTAGGCTAGAGCTCCACCCTAAACCACACCCCCAGCCTCTTTTTTTTTAAATCTCTTTTTCATTTTGAGACAGGGTCTCTCTGAGTTGCACAGGATGCTTCTGGGCTCAAATTTGCAATCCTCCTGCCTCAGCCTCTCAAGTAGCTGGGATTATAGTTGTGTGCTAAGATGCCCAGCTCTTGCTTCTATTATAACACATTACTTCTGAAGATGATTTGCTATCACCCTTGCTAACTTCTTATCACTATAGGTCTTAGATATTATCAATGAATTAATCTGAAGATTCTTGAGAAACATCTGCCTTAGGAATGCCATTACAGAATATAATTTCCAAATTAAACACAAATATAATGAAAAGAGTACAATAAAGCAATATTAAGACCTGGATGCTAGATGATTGGCTGGGCTGACTTACTAAGGCACATTTTTTACACATACCATCATTATAGTATATGATTTAAACTGACCTGTTCACTATGTCAAAATAATTCCAGGTCAGGGACCACTGGGGTTCATTTTTGATTAGTGGAAACTACAACTATCAAACCAATTAAACACTCAATATCTTCTCTAATAGTGTTGCCCCTACTGCAGAGATCTGGATTTTTAAGGCAGTGGATGATCCAAATGAACAAATTAATGCTTAAATTGCAGGCATTAGATGTAGGCCATAGGAGTATTGGTGAGAAAATGGCATAAAGGAAAAGCTGTGAGCTTTGTAGTAGGATCTAAGTTTGAATTCCTACTCTTTCTTTTACTAGCTGTATGTTCTTGGACAAGTTACTTAAAGTCACTGACCTTAATTCCCACATTTGTTGAAGGAGGAACCAGAGGATTCAGAGGTTACTGATTTTTGTACAATCAAACTTTGTCTTATTTTTCATGTAAACTAATTGCTAAAAGTTAATATACCAGTAAACAAATTGTCCTGTTGGAATTTAATACTAGATTTTTCAGTGGATGGAAGAACTATCCGTATCATGAGTTAAGATGTGAAAATGTGGCTAGGGATGTAGTTCAGTGGTAGAGTACCTACCTATCAGGTGAAAGGCGTTCACTTCAATCCCAGCACAAGAAAAGATGTGAAAGTGCTTAGTGGATCCTTGGGAAGTGAAACTTTGAAGTGCATACACGTGATGTGCAGAATAATGGCCTCCCAATGATGTGCACATCCTAATCCCTAGAGTCTTGAATATATTAGAAAATATGGCAAAGGAGAGTTAAGGTTGCTGAAGGAATTAAGGTTACTAATCAGCCGTTCCTGAAATAGGGAGATTATCTTGGATTATCTGGGTGGGTCCAACATGACAATAAGCTTTCTTCAAAGTGAAATAGAGTCAGAAGAGGATATAACTATGAAGAAAGACATAGAGAGATGCAGTATTGCTCCTTTTGAAGACGGGGGAAAGAGCAAACAATGTGAGCAGCATCTAGAGAGTGGAAATAGAAAGGAAACAGATTTTCTTCTATAGCCTTAGGAAAGGAATGCAATTCTGCCAACCCCTTTCCTTTAGCCCAGTGTGACTTGTGTCAGACTTCTATCCTAACAGAACTGTAAGATGATACATTTGTATTGTTACCTTAACTGGTATCATGGGGTCCAAAAAGACCCCAGAAGTTAAATTTTGATATATATATATATATATATATATATATATATATATATATATATATTCCTAATTGTCACACAAATGTGCTGTTCTCAGCAAGTCCGGACTTGGGAAAAGCAGCAGAGGTGCAGCATGGTAGCACCTGCCTAAACCCAAGTAAGTGCATGGTGGTGTCATGTATGACCCCACGATAGCAATTACAGTTGTATGCCATTTCCCATATTTTATGATTGATCTCATGGAAATTGTTGATTTTATAATTTTTAGGATGCCTACATTATAAAATGGGGGTGGGGTTTAGCTCAGTTGGTAGAGTGCTGCTCTACCCTCTTTGAGCACCTGGGTTCAATCCCTAGCACAGCAAAAATGGGAGAGGGACATGGCAATCCACTCCTGAAGCAATCCTGAAATAATCAGCCTATGAGTCAGACTTGACTCGATGGCACCTAACAATAACAACATTATAAAACATGAAGAGAACTTTTTATTGCTAGTTTTAGTTTGATTTTATTGCAGTTTTTTAAAGTGCCTTTAAAAGTCTTAATTTTTTTGATAATTATTGTTAAATGAATAAATGTTATATTAGTAACTTTTGAAAGGTGCTTTAGTTCACATAACAGCATAACTCAATCTTAAAAACAAATATCTTAAATAATAAAAGGTTTTCTGTTTTGTGGTCTTGGATGGCCCGATGAATTGGTATCTGCCAATTAAGTTGAGGATACCAGCTAAGTGCTACCCCACTAAGTTTGTGGCAATTTGTTACAACGCCAACAGAAAATGCATACAATACATATGACCACCAGAGTGTCCAGACTTACCTGTTTTCTATGGTAGAGTGGTAAAAGCACTGGACTTGGAATCTGAAGAATAAAGTTCACATTCCAATTCTGCTCTTCAATAGCTTTGTGTCTTTCAGTAAATCACAGTTCCCCTCCATGCATGTTTATTATGTGGCAGTACTGACATCATAGAGTAGTTATGAACAACAAATGAGATAATGAGTGTGTAGGTGTTATGTTTTATAAGCTGTGATGCATCCTATGAATGTAATGAATTATTATTTACAGTGCCTAATATGTAGTTGTATGCAATAAATATCTGCTAAGTGAGATTGATTATTCTTTTTTTTTTTCTGGTGCTGGGTGTTGAACCCAGGGCCTTGCACTTGCATGCTTTCCAAGTACTGTACCACTGAGCTGCACCTCTAGCCCATTTTTTTACTTTTTGAGATGGGGTCTCACTAAATTATGCAGACTTCCTCTAATCTTGAACTTGGGATCCTCCTGCTTCTGCTCCCCGAGTCACTGGGAAGATTAATTGTTAACAGTCTTTGAGATGTGGAAATGTGATTACAAAATATGTTAGGTATGTTGGGGAGAAAAAGATCATGTATAGTATCTACTTCTAAACTGATAATGATATAATTAAGGAACTAACATTCATGAGAAGATTTAAACAATACTCAAAATTATACAAGACAATAATAGCACAAGGAAAGTCACAAGATAATATATATGGTTAAATACCAAGGAAGTGATACAGAAAATATGTATCCTGAGTTGAAGATGGAATTGGTGATGAGTATGGGCTGGATTAGTCAAAGATGGCTTCTAGGAGGAAGATCTTCAGGAGGTTCTTAAATGTGGATCAATGGAGAATAATTGCTATTATTACCCTCCAAAACACTGTTTTTCTGTCTACAATTCCAGGAATCACACTGCAAATTTAAGACACTGGCAGTCAGTTCCAATGTTTCAAATGGTACTCATTTTGGTTCCCTCAATAATATCTTTTCCTTTTTATTTAGAAATAATTTCAAACTTAAAGGAAGTTGTACTAGTACAGAGGTTGTTTTCCCCTGGAATCTTTCGAGAGTAGGTTGCCCATATGATGCCTACATCACCCACAAATGCTCAAAATCAGAATTTCTTTTCTTTTCTTTCTCATTTTTGGTGCTGGTGATCAAACCCAGGGCCTTGAACATGTGAGGAACACACTATATCACCGAGCTACATCCTCAGCCACAAATCAGGACATTAACATTTGTGCACTGCTATCATTTTATCCAATTGTCCCAATAATGCCATTTATAGTTATACATTTGGTTATCTTATTTCATTAGTCCTTAGTCAGGACAGTTCCTTAGTCTTTTATTGACTTTCATGACCTTACTACTTTTTTTTTTTTTTGGTACTGGAGGTTGAACCCAGGACCTCACACGTACATGCTCTGCAAGTGCTGGACCACTGAGCTGCACCCTCAGCCTTTTTTTTTTTTTTTTTTTTTTTTTTTGAGACAGGGTCCCGCTAAATTACACAGACTGCCTCTGGTCTCAAACTTGCGATCCTCCTGCCTCCAATTTCCAAGCCGCTGGGATTACAAGCATGCGCCACTGCGCCCGGCTCCAACCTTACTACTTTTAAAGATGATAAGTAAGCTATTTTATGGACTGTCCCTCAATTTAGGTTTGTGTGATGTTTCCTCTTGATTAGATTCAAGTTGTACATTTTTGGCAGGAATAGCCCAGAAATGATGCTGAGTTTTTCCTCATTGCATACTATCAGCAGGTAACAATTTCATTTATCACATTATGGATCATACTAACTGTGCTCACAGATTATATGGTATTTGCCAAGTTTTTCCATTATAAGCTTAGTCTTTGTCTTTTCTTAATAACTATTTTGTGGGGAGATATTTTGAGACTATGTAAATAGTCCATCCCTCATCAAATTTTCTTCAAGTAGTTAACCAAACATAGATGTTTCTTGATTGAGTTAATTACTATTGTGGTTGTGCAATGGCTTTTTAAAAAAATTCCTTTATCCTTGCTGCGTTAATTGATGGCATTATATGGTAACAAAAATTTTGCTGTGCACTGTAGCTCATGCCTGCAGTCTTAGCAACTAAGGAGGTGGAGGCAGGTAGATCACAAACTCAAGGCCAGAGGCAGCCTGTGTAACCTAGCAAGTGTCTCAAGGTAAAAAAAAAAAAATTATAAAAGGGTGGGGGTGCAGCTCTGTGGTACAGTACTTGCAAAGTATGCTTAAGGCCCTGGTTTCAATCCCCAAGCACTGCAAAACAAAAACAAAACAACAATCAAACAAACAAACAAAC
This sequence comes from Pedetes capensis, assembly GCA_007922755.1. Lineage (NCBI taxonomy): Eukaryota > Metazoa > Chordata > Mammalia > Rodentia > Pedetidae > Pedetes > Pedetes capensis. The sequence continues at coordinate 81,820 of VMDO01005659.1, read as the reverse complement.
ATTCTCCTTTTCTACCCTCTCATTCATTTATTCATTCAATTATCAGTTTAGATGCATGCATTCCTATTTTATATGATGAATTATAATCTACTGTATCATTATTTATTTTGATGCTTAAATTGTCCCCTTTGGCCCTGGGAGTAAGAACTCCTATAAGCTGGCTTCTATGTTTGTTTGTTTGTTTGTTTGTTTGACATGTCTTCATCATTCTTTGAACACTTCATTACTTTTTGGCATAACAGGATGTTTCAGGTTCATCTTGCACCTTCTCTGCCCTATCCTTGGAATTCACTGTTTTTCCAAAAAGCCCTGGTTGGAAATTGACATTTTAGTGGAGAATGCTATTTAGAAACGAAGATGGAGATATTAGGTATGATCATTGCTGTGAGTGTACATATTCACAAGCACATATCTATATCTATTTTGAAGTCTGTCTATTGGAAATCATGAGTTCATACTTGTACTTTCAATTCCGATCCAACACCAGAGTTCACTCAAATTTTCTGCCTTTCTATATTTTAACTACCTTCTCCCTCTGTGAGAAATCTGCCTCTCAGTATCTTCAGCACACTTACTTATTTGATAGATCACCCCTGTATGTAACCAATCTCCCATGTCCACTGCTGTCCTGACCCTCTACCCTCCTCATTCTGCTTGTTACTCTGGCACTTGGTACCACCATCCCATGGTCACCTCCTCAGACTGCTCATGCTTGTGAACACCTATCATCATGCTGCTCCTACACAGTCTGGACAGAGGTGCCTGGCTTGCTTAACTCCACTGATTTTTAGACATAAAATGAATGAAGGACAGCTGTCATAAAGCCAGATGCTTTCTTTCACTCTCTTTTCTTTTCTTTCTTTTTCTTTTCTTTTCTTTCCTTTTTAGTTTTTTGCAGTACTTAGGGGTTGAAACCAGGGCTGCTCATATACTTTGCAAGTGCTCTATTATTGGGCAGTGCCATTAGCCCATTTTTTATTTTGAGACAGGGTCTCATTGAGTTACACAGGCTGCCTCTGGCCTCAATCTTGTGACCCTCCTGGCTCTGCCTCCCAAGACATTGGGATTATAGGTGTGCACCACCACACCCAGCCAGATGCTTTCTTAATGGTAGTGATAAGCTGTCATTTTGGGATATGTGAATTATGACATTTGTAACTTTGCATATTGTATTTAAAGATTGGAATACAGAAGGGTGGATATTAGACTTGGGGCTTAGTCACAATAGGAACTAAGAATGATCAAACTAATGAATTAGGAGTCTATTCTAGGTATTTGACTGGCAACATATAAGAGATGAAAGAACAATTTTAGAATCAGACACACATAGCAAACTATTTTGGTAGCCCCATTTTCTTCCTCCCTTCTTTTCTTCTTCCCTCTCTCTTCCTTCCTTCCTTCCTACCTTTTTTCCTTCCTTCCTCTCTCTCCCTGATCCCCCCTTTCTTCAGTGCTGTGAATCAAACTCTGGGCCTCCTGCATGCTAGGCAAGCACTCTACCACTAAGCCACATCCTGGCCCCTCCATTTTCTTGGTACGTGATTTGTGAATGTTATTTAACTTCTCTGAACCTCAGTTTCTTCATCTGTAAACTGGTAAATAACAGATTTAGGTTATTGTGAGGATTAAACAAGTTAATGAAAGTAAAATGCTTGGCACCAAGTACTACAGTTACGTAGGAAATAAAAACTACCAACTGGGCTTGGCTTTAAAATTTCAACAAACAATAAAGGCAAATATATTATTTACTAATTCCCATGAAAGCAGGATGCATCAAACTACTTACCCCTTGGTCCCAGCATTGACTTTGTATCACATTTCAAAAAGAAAATGAAGGCTGGAGCTGTGAAACACAAACTCTTTAATTCCTGCTGCTTCCTTCTTCCTAATGCTATTTAAAATTTTTGCTCCATCTGTACATTTCTGTGCCTTTTTCCTTCCAGGCACAATGACAGGCTCCAATTTAAATCTAATTCCACCTTTTTGCCTCCTCGGGGATCTTGAAATTTTAATTGTCCTCTCTCCCTGTTTCATTCATTCATTAATTCAACAAGTATTTATTGAGTACCCTATATGTTCCAGGCACTATTTTTGATTCTAGGACTATGAGAAAAAAAAGAGATGGAGTATAAACTCTCTAATGGACCTATAATATAGAGAGGATGTATAGACAATAAACTAATACACAAATAAATAATTTCAGACAATGAGTACTATTTTAGGATGGCAAGAAAAGGCCTATCTTAAGAATGACATCTGAGCTGTAATATGACTGGTGAGGAGCCAGTAATGCAAAATTTAAAGAAAGAACAGTCCAAGCAGAGGAGCAAAAAGTAAAAGCCCTAATGAAATATCCTACTGTTTTGAAGGACATTAAGAAAGCCAGTCTGGCTGGAGCAAAGGGCAGGATAATAAAGGAGATTGTAGATATAGAGGAAGAACAGAAATCGTAAGTGACTCCTATAGGCTATAGAAAATGGCCGGATTTTATTTAAAGTACAAAGGGGAATCATTGAGGTGTTTTGAAGGGGAGTGATATGGTCTGATTAACATAGATATCATTTTTTTTTTGCCTTTAAATTCTTCCTTCTAGGCAGAGTTTTAAAATGTGTATCTTTAGATCAGAGATAAGGAACATTTAGCTGGATTTGTTATAGAATTGTCTTTCATTTGGCATAAAGTACTTTTTAGTCACTCCTAACTTATTTTAGGGTTTGAATACTAAATTTTTCCTGGAACTATATTTATAGTATAGTAGAAAACTATTTTCACACAAACTCCTTGGTATAGAGCCACAAATTTAGTCTCCCAAGACAAGACTCTGTAAATATATGCCTATTTCTTGACCTAGATACAAGCTGCCATATGTGGATAGCAATCAGTGGGTGGGACAATTAATAACTACAGCTCTAAAGGTATAATTTCTTAGAGCGTGGGACCTGCACAGTATTTGAAGATAGTATTTTTCTTGTTACCTCCTCTTCTTTCTGTACCTTTTCTCCCATATTTATGAAACTCCTCATCCATCTCAAGTTGCTTTGATCTCTAGTTCCAAAAAAGGGAAGAAATAAAGCAAATTCATTCACAAATTTGTGTTAGTTTTCATCTCTCTCCAAGCGTGTTATTGGCATTTAAGAAGCATTATAAAAAGGATAACGAATCAGTGTGAGGATTTTGGGCACTAAAGTAAATAGATACTTTGGGGTTTAAAACTTTAATGGGCTCATAATAGTCCTATTCAATGCAAAATCAACACTCCACCCTTACGATTTATCCTGACTCTCAAAGTATAAATGTAGATAATGGGGCTAAGAATAATTTACCTTTGAATTCTATGAGTAAGGCTCAGATTTGTCCTTCTGGTAAGAAGATAGCCATTTTATTGACTAAAATAATATTCAGAGGTTGCCATCAATCATAGAAATAAGATATTCTTTATTGTGATGATTTCTAAACTTTTATCAGAATTATAGGAAGAGAAGGGCCACCAAATCTGATGGGAGGGAAATCTTTGAGGTAAAACCAGGAAGGGCACCTGAAGATGGAGTGAAAACAGAAAAAAAAGCATTTAAATAGTCTAAGAAAGTCTGGGTAAATGGGGTTAAAGTTATAATCTTGTGCTCTCTAACCTTGGTAATCTACAGATATTTTTAGCTTTCTAAAGCCTCAATCTCCTATAAAATGATAGTAGCTTAAACTTAACTGTTTCTGCCATGGAATAATCTTTATAATAACTATGAATATTCAAATGAGGTATGGCAACTTTCTAAATTATTTTCGATAGGAAAATAATACTTCTGGTTTTAAAGTCCTGGTTAGGCCATATGTCACTTGTGAGCTTTATCTGTCTGGGTGGGTATTTATCTTTGCATCCGAAGAGACCAAACTAAAGGACTTCTGTGATCTCTTGCCAATCCTTACATTTTATGCATCAATTCTGACACTTTGACATTTACTATGAACTCAAAATTGTACTGAATTGAGCATCAAAGAGTTATTTTTCCTGTGATATCACATTCTTCTAGTTTTTCTCTTACCAGTCTGGTGGTTTCATCTTAGTCTTTTTTTGGTGATATCCTCCTCTTCTCTAAGCTCTTCAAGTTTTGGGGTTTGAGCCCCTTTCTCGTTTCACATCACAATTTCAGTGCAGGTGATCTCATTCAGTAAGTTTTGGTTACCACCTAGGAACTGATAAACCTCAAATATTTATGTCCAATTTATGTCTCTTTTCTGGGCTATAGTGCTGATGTTCATTTGTGTGGCTCACAAATAACTCAAACTTAACATGTCTGAAACTGAGCTAATGTTCTTTTCTCCAAACTGTTTCTCTGTTAGAATTTCCTATTTCCTTCTTCATTCTCCCACATCAAATCAATCATTACCCAAAACCATTCAATTCTGCCTCTTAAATGCATGATATATCTATCTATATCTCTCCAATGATGTTGTTGTTGGGTGCTGTGGAGTCAGATCCAACTCACAGTGGCCCTATGTACAACGGAAACACTATCCAACCCTATGCCATGTACACAATCTTTTTATGTTTGAGCCTAATTTTGCAGACACTATGGTTAAAATGATGGCACATTTTAAGCTGTGCCATATCAGCAAAAAGAGGTCTGAGGGGCTTTACTCCATTCCTGTCATTAAGGTTGACTCTACTTTGAGGAAGCAACTCTTCTCCCGTTGTTTCTTGAAGGTCTTCCAGCCTGGGAGGCTCATTTTCTGGCACTATATTTGACAGTGTTTCTCTGCTATTCACTAAGTTTTCAATAGCTAATTGTTTTGGAGCATACAGCTGTCCCACTCTGGTGTTCAATTTAAGCAGATCTCAGAAGCTAAGGATCAGGCCTGGTTAGTACTTGGATGGGAGACCTCCTAAGAACACCAGGTTCTGTAGGCTTGTGAGAAGGACCTGGCAGCCCACTCCTGAACCAGTCATTGAAAGCCCTATGAATAGAAGTGAAGCAACTGACAATAATGCTGGTCACGGCGCTGTGTCCGAGACTGTTTCATTCTGTTGAGACTGTTTCATTCTGTTTCATTCTGGTTGCTATGAGTCAGACAAACTCGATGGCATCTAACAACAACAAGAGTGTTTGGGGAGTGGGCTGCCATGTCCTTCTCCCTAGTCTGTCTTAGTCTGAAAACTCAGCTGAAACCTGTCTACTACAGGTAGCTCTGCTTGTATCTGAGAAACTGGTGGCATAGCTTTCAGCATCACAGCAACATGCAAGCCCCCACAGCATGACAACCTGACAAGATCCATGGGGCCATCTCTAACATCATTCTTCAAATCCAAGTTATTTTCTATTGCCTGCTGTTTCTTCTTTCCTCTTGAGATTGGATCTTGTTGTTTTCCTGTGTGGCCCCAAACTCCTGGGCTCAAGCAAGCCTCCTGCTTCAGCCTCCTAAACAGTCCCAGCTGGGACTTCAGGGATATGACACTGCCCCTGGATCTACTTTCTTCTTCCTTCCAGTATTGTGCTTGCCACACAACCATTCAATTTGTTTTTCACTCACCAGACATAATGATCTACTTGGAAAATACATGTAATTATTATTTCTCTTCTCATACCTACAGTATTTCAGAAACCATCCCAAGATCTGGGAACCCAATGATACACAAAATAGATAAGGCAATGGCTTCTTCTTACTCTTGGGAAGATTCTGTATGATCTTTGTTACATCTTTCCCTTTTGTTCCCAGATTACCAGTTTAGCTATACTGACCTGTTTTCTTAGAGCTTTTCAATAAGTGCATTCCTATACCAATTTCTATACATTTTTCAAAGGTAGCATGAATTACCCTTCTTAGAGAAAAACTCTGACCACACTGTCTCTTTGTGTACTAGAACTATTCACAATTAAAAATTTAATTTCTGTGTGCTTGTTTAATGTCTCTCTACCACTAGCTCCCTTGTAAGCTCCAAAAAAACAAATTTCTTCTTCATCACTCTATTCCCATTGGCACATAGCAGGAACTCAATTTGTTGACTGAATGGATGAGGGACTGTCTCATTATAGGATATTACCATATAATCTGGTGACTGGTAAGATTCACAGATCTTTTTTTAAGGAGAAAAATTAACAGTCACATTTTATGATGCAAATTCTATTTGTTTCTAGTTAAGAAATTTTAATTAATAGTTGAATTTGAAGATATTTTATTTATGGTAATATTGTTTTGGAAAGGAAAAAAAAACCCTCAATACAGAATAGACAATGTCATTCGGGTATTTATTGAAGAGAAAATGTTTACTGACTAACAGCTTTACTATGTCCTGGGAAGCCATGCTAAGGGCTGGAGATACAAAATAAAAAACTGCTGTGAAAGGGAGCCTAGGGAAGTTGCTTATTTTAAAAATTGATAGGTTCTTGAAGTTGTATGGAACCAAACTAAGACATCTGAATGATATTTTTCAATATTCCTCATCTACTGCCCAATTCACCTGTCCTTCCCAACTATTTATTCTCCTATTCTGTATTTATTTCATACCATGTTTTTGAATATATCATTTATTCCATGGTTTATTTCTTCCTTGAAAAATGCAAGCTCTAGGCGCCGGGCGCAGTGGCACACGCCTGTAATCCCAGTGGCTCAGGAGGCAGAGGCAGGAGGACCGCAAGTTCGAGACCAAAGGCAGCCTGTGTAATTTAGCGAGACCCTGTCTCAAAAAAGTAAAAAAAAAAAAAAAAAAAAAAAAAAAAAAAAAAAAAAAAAAAAAAAAAAAAAAAAAACAAAACACACA
>VMDO01005659.1:50000-74969 GCA_007922755.1 Pedetes capensis | reverse complement strand
GTAGTTTGATACACAGTAGCTGCTCAATAAAAGTTGGCTCAATTTAAAAGGTAGACTGTTAACTGCAGTCTGTGGATGAGCTAAAAATGTTTTCACATGGAAGGGTGAGCATATCCAGACGGGACTTTTAAGCACTTTCATGGGCCTCTAGGGCAAAAAGCACTAACATCTTGGCAGGCTATAGAATGAAAAAGCGCAATTATATCTAGCGCTCAGCTCAATTCCAGAGCAGCTTCCATCACGAAGGGTAGGAAAAGACTTCTGGAGCTCTTTTTTAACGCTTAGTCATGCCAATGGGTTTGCCTCTAGTCTGAGGGACAGGGGGCACAAAAATCTGACGCGAATGGAGAAAGAGCGTTTTGGAATTCCATCTCCCTACGCGGTTCTCTGTTTTCTCATTGGGGAATATTTTTCTCCGAAAGGCGGAGTATTACTTAGCTTCCTCAAAGTAGCTACGCACGAACGTCACAAACGCCCTTCTTCCGTCGTCCTCCACGCCACTCTCTCCGCCTCTTCTCCCTCGCCCCGCCTACGTTAGGTTTCGCAATGCTCTCTGGGAGCTCCAAGAATCTGGCCAAGTCCCTTTGCTCTACTTCCCTGTTCTCATTGGTTGTTTCTGTGAACGTGACTGCTTTCTTGCCTTATGATTGGCTAACATCAGTAGCGTCATTGGCGGCCAAGAGGGCGGGGGATGAGGGAAGTCGGCGTGAGAGAGACCAAGTTGGGGGAGGGTTTCAGGCCTGTCCTCCCCAGCCGCTGCGGCAGCACCAGCGCCGGCAGCCGCGGCCGCCTCTGGAACGCGGAGGAGGAGGGGCGGCTGGAGGGGTAGGAGGAGGAGGTGGGCCCTGGGGAGCGGGATGTCCATCGCTACGACTTGTCGGTGAATGCTGAGGAGAGTCACGGTTGCTGCAATCTGTGCCACCGGGAGGAAGTTGTGTGAGGCCGGGCGGGAGCTCGCGGCGCTGTGGAGAATCCAAGCGTGGGGTCGGTGCGAAGACTCTCTCAGATCCTTGCCTACTCTGACCATGCCTGGAAGGAACAAGGCGAAGTCCACCTGCAGCTGCCCTGACCTGCAGCCCAATGGACAGGATTTGGGCGAGAGTGGCCGGGTTGCCCGTCTGGGAGCGGATGAATCTGAGGAGGAGGGACGGAGGGGGTCTCTCAGTAATGCCGGAGATCCAGAGATCGTCAAGTCTCCCAGCGACCCCAAGCAGTACCGGTGAGGGAGGAGGCTCGGACTGGGGAAGAGAACAGGGCGCGGGCCTTTGCTGGTGCCGCTGACACTTTTCTCCTTATCTCCTGAAGGAGCAACAGGGCGTACTTCTCACCCCAAATGCTTCCTTGGGTGGCGGTGGCAAGGGCACTTTAGGGCTTTTGTGTGGTGTCAGCTGGGCAAGTGAGAAATTTTGGATTCCGCAAGGAGTCAGGATGTCAGAATGGGGATAGCTTTTTGAGTAATTTTGATGTTGGCGAAAGCAAGAATGGAGGTTTCTGTGAGGAAGGCAGGTTGGATGGTGAGAGGATTTTGGTACTGTGTTATGAGGAAGGATTGACAGTTGGGAATCTTAATTTTGGAGGAGGGGCTATTAAAGAGGAGTGTTTCACCATTGAAAAAATATTTGAGAGCTCCTTAAGTGAAATAGAGGTAAAGCTAGTCGGCAAAAGTTAACACGAGGGTAGTTTGTCTTCAGTAAAATAACTTTGCCTCATAGCTGGCCTATGAAGTTCCTTGTTTCCTTGGGTAGTTCTTCATAACTAGAATGATTGGGTGATTTCTTCCAAAAATATATTAGAGAGGACTTGGGCCTCAGTCCAGTGAGTGGTAGACTTGTAAAGTGTGTTCTAATCCTGAAATGCTTTACTTTTGGTTTATGCAGAAATCTTCCAGAAATCTCTAATAAATGATGACTCAATCTCCATCTGAATACTTCCTTCAGAACTACTTTATTTCATAGAATATCACGGCTATGATGTATTTTAAAGAGATAATATTGTCCAACCCCTTCGTTTTACAGGTTGAGGAAATTAAGACCCATAGAGTTTGCTTCTTACTTGGAATTACACAGCTAAATAATATTAGAGCTGGTATGAAAACCTTGGCCATCTGACACCAAATCCAGTGCATCATTTGCTGATATTTGTAAAGTTCTTATGTCGAGTTGAAAGCTGAAGGATTCCACATTTGTTGTAAGCCTATACTGTTAGAGCAGGAAAGAACCTTAGAAAATCTTTTCCATTCCTCACAACTCCCATTTCACAGATGACTGAAACTGAGGTCTAGATTGATAGGACATAGCTCCCAGTTTAAGACCAGCCCAATTTCTCCTTTCACTCCAAGTCTAAAGAGTAACAGTAAACAACTCTAGTTGTTTTTCCTAGATTTCCTAGATTTCCAGGGCTAAGGTATTTTTATTTCTTTATTTCTTTTACTCAGGCTGCCTCTGGCCTCAAACTTGCAATCCTCCACATTCTCAGTTGCTGGGATAAATATGCGTGGGCCACCTTGCTGGCTCCAGCTTTATTTTAAAGTAATAAAATCTCTTCAAAAGTCTAATTGAAATTTAGGTATTTAAACAGGTAAAGGTAGATGGACAAGTTCTTTTGAAAGGGAATTTCTTTTGAAAGGGAAAGGGGGGATGACACCTAAAGCCATATTTCTTTATTTCTCACTAAAGATGTGGTCATAATGGTATATTGGTAATATGTAAACCAGCAAGTTGAAAACTTGATAAAGTTGCTTAGTTTTGCCTTCCAGATTAAATTTTCAGTAATGGCTTTAGGTGTCATCCCCTGCATACTGGGGTGGGGGTTGAATCTAGGGCCTTGTGCATGCTAGGCAAGTGCTCTACTTCTGAACTGCACCCTCAGCCCCCTTTTAAATTTTTGTTTTGAGACAGGGTCTCACTAAATTGCTTAGGCTGCCTCTGGCCTTGAGTTTGTGATCCTCCTGCCTCAGCCTCTCAAGTTGCTGGCATTATAAGCATACTCCATGGTACCCAACTCTTTTTCCTCTGCTTATATAAATTACTTAATAATAGCTAATGTTTATGGAATGTATGCTGTGTTTCAGATACTGTTTTAACTGCTTTAAATGTATTATTCAATGACCCAGTTTTTTTGAAGTTGATTTGAAAAATACTTATTAAATCTTACTATGTGCCAGGTGCAATGCTAGCTTAAATCTTTTCTGAACCTTGGTCAAATATAATACGATAAATGACATTTTATTCTGGGTAATGTACAAAGGTGATTAATACCATCCCTTCTTCTAGGGATCTTATGGTGTAGTGGAAGGACATAGACACATTATAAAAGTAAAATAAGGGTACTAAAATTTTATGGAAGCTGCAGTGGAAATATGTGCTATGTCGGTTGGGAAGTGGTAAATTCCACATAAGGAGAAAGTCTTCAAAGAGGAGAAAATGCTTAAAGGGTGTTCGTTTAATAAAATATTGCATTTTTGTCTTCATGTGGCCTTTGTTAAGTCATTGTCATTCTTAGCCCTTCAGCTTTCTAGTGTTAAAATGAAGAAGGTTGACTAGAACAACAGTATTTTTCAGTAACTTTCCTTTCAAAAGAACTTGTCCATCTACCTTTATCTGTTTAAATACCTAGGTTTCAATTAGGCTTTTGAAGAGAAGATTTTATTACTTTAAAATAAAGCTGGAGCCAGCAAGGTGGCCCATGCATATAATCCCGGCAACTGAGAATGTGGAGGCAGGAGGATTGCAAGTTTGAGGCCAGAGGCAGCCTGGGTAATTTATTGAGACACCATCTCAAGATGAAAAATAAAAAATGGGCTGGGAGTGCAGCTCAGTGGTAGAATAAGTTATTTTAACAATGAAGAGCACTTAATGTTGGGAAGTTGGGGTTGACTAAAATAGGTGTGATTAAAAAAAATACAGTCAATGCTCAGGAAGCTGAGGCAGAAGGATAGCTGCAAGTTCAAGGCCAGCCTGGTCTTACATAGTGAATTCCAGGCCAGCCTTGCCTACACAGCAAGACTCTGTCTTAAAAAACAAAAACAAAAACCATGCGCACACACAGAGAATACAGTGAATGTTTACATTAAAATTTTTGTTACTAAAAAGGACTTCTAGAACTGCTTCAGAAAGTGGCAAGAATGATGGAATAAGTGAGTTCTAAGCCAGGAATAGTGTTTTGAGGAGGATTAATGGTAATGTGTCAGTTACTGTAATAATTTTATTCTTTAAACATTCACTTTGTTTTTTGTTCACAATTCAGTTTCCATGTTTAATCTGTTTGCAAATAACAACAAAACCAAAATAAAATAACTCCCCATATTTCTGTGGGAGTAGGAAGAACAAATGTAACAAAGACATGCAAGCTCCTGAAGGGCCAGCCTGAGTTTTGATCAGACTGTGACAAGAAAGGAAATGGTTATTTCTTTCTTTATTTATTTTTATTACTATTTTGGATTTTTGAGACAGTATCACTCTGTAGCCTTGCCTCAAGGTGCTCCTCCTGTCTCAGCCTTTTGAGCACTGGGATTACAGACAGGTTTGTGCCACTATTCCCCACTAAGAGATGGTTATTTTAATAAATTGTCAGTATACTGTAGGAAATAATGAATGCATGCTGAATAGGGTATAGGATACTTCTGATTATTATGTTGTTTACCATCATATGTTGTTGAGCAGAAGGCGGCACACAATCCAAATAAGCAGAACAGTTGCACTGATAGCACTAACATCTGCTGACTTCCTGAATATTTGAGTAGTGGGGTAGCTGACTTACGAGCAGAAGGCTTAGGCAAATCTAAGGTATTGGGAAGCAGCTGTACGTTAGAAAATATATTTCCTTTTGTATTGGATGAGAAGATCATGGGTTTATTCTTTTCAGCTGAAGCCTCTGAACTAATAATGCTTCATTCAACGTGTGAGGCATTAATTTCATATGTGTATATATGCACATTAATGATGTGGTCATAGACTCTTCTTGTTGTTAGGTGCTGTCGAGTCGGTATCCAACTCATAGCGATCCTCATAGGGTTTTCAATGGCTGACTGTTTTGGGATTGCCTTGGGAGTGGATTGCCAGGTCCTTCTCCCATTTTTGTGGTGCTGGGAATTGAATTTGGGACCTCAGAGACTGCAGCGCAGCACTCTACAAACTGAGCTAAATCCCAGCCGATAGACTCTTAGAGTTGTAAAATAAATCATTATGTACTTACATGTATATAAATTCTAGGATCTTGGCAATATCCAATTCCTTGATTTGATACCTGAATTCAAGTCTCTTACTTTTGCATCCTTTTACTTACAGAAGCAAGCTAGGAATTATCTCATGAGATCAAAGTTTATTTAGCAAAGTGAGTAATTTAAAGGTTGAAATAAAGCTTTTGAATAGTAATATGACTTTAATAAACATATCTTTTTGTCTCATCATTCCTTAGGCTGAGTTCTTCAACATGAGCTGATAGGTTGGTAAGAATAGAAAGAGCTAGATTGTTTATAAATTGTTTTGAAATAAGATTAACATTAAAAAGCGCTTCTGTTGAAGAACTGAATGATGATGATAAATGCTCTTTTTCCCTTTCAGGAGCAGTGGTATCCGCAGTGATGGCCTTAGAGAGCATATACTGAAACTAAAGTTAAATGTGATAGGTGTTACAATGTATAAAGTATGGCATTTTTAGTTATTTGTGTTTCTAGTTTCCTATCTGCTAGTTATGTGACCTTGAGCAGATTAATTACCTGTCTAAGGCTCAAGACTTCTTTCTTTCTTTCTTTTCTTTTTTTTTGCAGTACAGGAGGTTGAACCCAGGGCCTCACGCTTGCATGCTTTGCTGGTGGACCACTGAGGCTCAAGACTTTTAAGTGACACAGCAAAGCAACCCCAAAACAATTAAAATTGAAAAGGAATAGTCAGGAAGCAGAAGAAAAGTCAGATGGTAGTAGACGTTTTTTAAAAATGAAGAAAACTGGGCATGATGGTACATACCTACAATCCAGAGTTCAGGAGGCTGAGACAGGAGGCCATGAGTTTGAGGCCAGCCTAGGCCGCACAGCAAGACCCTGTCTCAAAAAAAAAAAAAAAAAAAAAAAAAAAAAAAAAAAAAAAAAAAAAAAAGTAAAGAAAGTGATCATGGTTAGATAATACAGTAATCCTTATTACTTATCAAGTAGTATAAGAATCAAAACCAAGTCTTTTAGAGATGTAATATTTCTGGTGAAAGCAGTTTCAAAGGAATGTTATGGAGGAAGGGTTAAAGGGAAAGGATGAGAGCTTTTGGGATAAAGTACTTTCTAGAGTCATGGGAGAAGGTTGTTTGGTTGGTTTGTTTTCTGTCCTGGGGATTAGACACAGGTCTTCGCACATACTAGGCAAACCAACAACCAGTGACCCACATTGCCAATCCCCTTTTTTATTTTTTATTTTTCTTTTGCCTCTGGCCTTGAGCCTGTGATCCTGCATAAGTATCCTGAGTAGCTGGGTTTACAGACATGTGCCACAGTGCCTGGCAAGGAAAGAGTTTTTTTTCAAGAGGGAAGAAAGATGAATGTGTTTATTGTCTGAGAAAAAAAGCGTGAATACAGGCAGAGGTTGAAGATACAAAAGATAATATCTGAAACATAGTTTTTAGTTGGTAGCCAGGTGACAGGATCAGAATATATATGGAAGCATTTGTTTTAGAAGGAAGAAAAAAATCTCTTCCCTCAAAGTGGAAGAAGGAATGGATGTGGAGGAATTGGAGAAAATGTAAGAAAATGGAGGAAGGTGTAATGAGCTGAAAGCAAGACTACCCACACCATCCCCTTTTTCTTTAATATAGGCTTTGAGGTATGTTTGAGTGGTCATCTAAGAAGTATAGCAGAAATAGTGGGAAGTGTAGGGGAAATCTTGACTTGTGGAAGTTTGAAATAGCTAATCTAGATATTGGGTTCAATATATATAAATAAGTACTAATTGAGAATTTGTGGATTTTTGAGTATGACAATGATGCAAGTAATTAATCTGAAAGTAGCAACAGATTCATAGGATGTGGCAAGACTGGTTTGAGAGGCTATTATAATTATATGTCAAATGGTGGGCACTAACAAATGGTACTTGTCTTTCTCCAATGTGGTCCCGTCTTCACTTTTCTTTTTGCTTTCTCCTTATTAACTCAATTTAACAAATGTTTTTAAACCCATCAGTGTAGAGATCAGGTTTGTTTTTTCCACTTAGTATCTAATACATTGTATGTTCTCAAATACTATTTTACATGAGTGCTCACATGCTAGATATTTTCGTGGAACTCTTAGGGATATTTTGCTAGAAATCTCTTAAATTTGTATTCTGAGCCAGGCGTAGTGGTACAGGCCTGTAATTGCAGTGACTTGGGTAACAAAGGCAGGAGGATTCAAGTTTGAGGCCAGAGGCAGATTGCTTAACTTAGCAAGACCCTGACTTGAGATAAAATATGGGCTGGGTGTGCAGCCCAGTGGTATAACACTTGCAAAAGTGTGTGCAAGGCTCTGGTTTCAACCCCTGAGTGCTGCAAAAAAAAAATAATAATAAAAAAATTTATTCTGTCCAATTTTTAAAAATAATTACCTGATTCTCAGAGGAAATGAGTATGAATAGGCAGGTTATAGAACAAGAAATACAAATTACACAAATAGTAATAACCCATATGGTGATAATGTAGTATATTTAATTCATATGGAAGCTTGTGGTACTTGACATATAGTAAACACTTAAATGTTGGCTGTTTTGGTGTTTATAGTTATTAAATGATGCAGCTATAGCCCTGTGGCATCTGATCCCATCAGATCTCTGAAGCTAAGCAGGGTCAGACCTGGTTAGTACTTGGACAGGAGACCGCCTGGGAATATCAGGTGCTGCAGGCTTGAGAGTAGGACCTGGCAACCACTCCCAAAAATCAGTCCACCATTGAAAACCCTATAAACAGCAGAGAAGCACTGACAATAGTGTTTTACCTGTTGTACATAGGGTCGTTATGATTCAGATACCGCCTTGATGACACCTAACAACAACAATATTCTTTGCAACATTTTTTTTTTTCTTTCCTGGTCTTTGGAGATAGGGTCTCATTATGTAGCACAGGCTGGCCTGGAACTCACTGTGTAGCCCAGGCTGGCCTTGAACACATGGTTCTTCTGCCTCAGCCTCCTGCGTGCTAGGATTACAAGTGTTGCACTACCACACCCAGGGCACAGCACTTTTTGTAACAACTTTATTTTCCCTTGGTTGCATAAAGATTAAGTTATCATACAGTTTTACAGTGGAATAATATACAGTTCTGTAAAGATAGGTAAGTTTCATATATTGTAGAGAAATGTTATATAACGTATTGTTGAATGACAACTAATGATAAAACATTGTATAACTTTATTTGTAAAAGCAAAAAAACTCAAAAACCAGCATCTCTATTATATGTTTACCTAATTACAATTTTTAATGTTTAAATATGTACAGAAATATTTGTTGTTGTTGTTGTTAGGTGCCGTCGAGTCGGTATCCGACTCATAGTGACCCTCAGAGGGTTTTCAATGACTGACTGTTTCGGGATTGCTTTGGGAGTGGATTGCCAGGCCCTTCTCCCATGTTTGTGGTGCTGGGAATTGAACTCAGGACCTCAGAGACTGCAGCGCAGCGCTCTACCGACTGAGCTAAATCCCAGCCCCACAGAAATATTTAGTAAGCTTATTTCTCTAGAAATAAAGGAGGATATGGCTTTTGTATTATTTGCTTTTTAGTAATTAAAAAATGTTAAATAAGCGTAAATAAAAATACCATGTGGTCATTGTAGAAAATTTATATAACAAAAATTAAAAATTCCCTGTAATCATTCTACTTGGCATTAACCATTACATAATTTTTAATACTTTTTTGTATGCATTTGTAATTTACATGTATTCAAGCTGAGGACGTAGCTCAGTTGGTAGAGCACATGCTTTGCGTGGATGAGGCCCTGAGTTCAGTGCCTAACACTGCAAAAACTAAATAGAATAAAATATAAAAAAATTAAATGGCAGAATGCCTTATTTAATAGAGTCATGAATATTTTCTTATTAAATGTTTTTCAGTGTTTCATTTCTGCCATAGTTTAATCTTAATTCATTTTTTTGCAGTACTGGTAGTTGAACACAAGGCTTGGTGCCTACTGTGCAAGTGCTCCACCGCTGACCTGTACCCCCCAACTCCTTTTATATTTTTGAGACAAAGTCTTGCTAAGTTGTGCAGGCTGACCTCTGGCTTCGATACTGTGATCCTTCTGCCTCAGTCTTTTGAGTCATTGAGATTATAGGGATGGGTTACCACACCTGGCTTTGGATCTTTACATTGTCAAATTTTCTTTATCTCAGAGCTTTTTTATTCTGAAGTGAATCTTAAGTGTGTGTACCCAACCTTAATGTGTTTGGTAAATATATAGAGTAACCACTGGCAATGTGGTATTTTTCTAGGATATCTCCAATTGGGAGACATAGCAGACAAAAAGAAAATATTATGAGACCACCACTGAGATGCAGGTTTTACATTCATGCAGGTCTCCAGAAGGAAGCCAATCATAAAACTTAACTAAATCAAAGGAAACTGAGTAGATTATAGTACCTGTTTACTTTTCCACAGCTGGACCAGAACTACACTGTTATTTAGAGGGGCCGGAAAGCACACTATAATTTGGAAATTTCACTTTGTCCTCAGGATATGTTTTTAGAGAGTTTATTTTTTTTATTACCACCACTAACAGTTGTTTTTAGGTGCTATCCAGTCAGGTCTGACTTATAGCGACCCTATGTACAGCAGAATGAAACACTCTCTGATTGTGTGCCAGGCACACAATCTTATTTATATTTATGCCTACTGTTGCAGACACTGTATCTAGTTGAGGGTTTTCCTTTTTTTTTTTTTTCTGTTGACCTGCCACTCTCCCAAACATGATGTCCCTCTCCAGGATTGGTCCCTTCTGACTACATGTCCAAAATACTTAAGACCCAGTCTAGCCATCCTTGCTTTCAAGGAGCACTCTAATTACACTTCTAGGACAGATCTGTTGGTTTTTTGGCAGTCCATGGTATATTAATGTTTGTCTCCAGCACCATAATTCAAAAGCATCAATTCTTCTCCTGTCTCCCGTGTTCAATGTCCAGTTTTCATAACCGTATGATATAATTGAAACTACCATGGCATGAGTCAGGTGTACCTTCGTTTTCAATGTGATGTCTTTACTTTTCAGTACTTTAAAGAGATCTTTTGCCACAGCTTTACCCAATGCAATGCATCTTTTGATATCTTCACAGCTGCTTCCATGGTTATTGATTTTAGAACTAAGTAAAGCAAAATTGTGTACAACTTCAGTCTTTTCTCCATTTATAGTGACATTGCATACTGACCCAGTTGTAAGAATTTTTTTGTTCATGTTGAATCACAATCCATACTGAAGGCTATGTTCTTTGATCTTCATCAGTAAATGTTTCAAATCCTCTTCACTTTCAGCAAGCACCTGCATACTGCAGGGTTTTTTTAATTGGAATTTTTTAATGTACACCTTAATGTGATTCATTCTGACATGCTTTTCATTGTGACATTTCCATTTTGATGAACATAGTTCATATAGGTTACCCTTTACCCTCCCCTATGCTTCCCCCCCTCACACCCTCCCCATCTAAGTCTTCTTTATCTTTTACTTAGTAATATTTTTCTATATGTCCTTGGGTTCCAGTTCTGTTTAAGATAGAAACTTTTCCTGTAGTGGTCTTTGTTTTTATCTTGTTAGAACAATTACATGCATTTTCTAGACCATTTATATTGACACCATTCTTATCTTCCTCCCCCCTTTTATTTTGAGCCGACCTTTGGATAGGATTTTTCCCTCTTATAATTTTGATTCAGCTCCCACATATGAGTGAGAACATGTGGTGTTTCTCTTTCTGAGCTTGTGTTCGTTCACTTAAAATAATTTTCTCTAATTCTATCCATTTTGCTGCGAATGACCTTATTTCATTTTTCTTGATTGCTGAGTAGTATTCCATTGTGTATATGTACCATAGTTTTTTTTTTAATCCATTCTTCTGTTGAAGGGCACTTTGGTTGATTCCATGTCCTTGCTGTTGTGAAAAGTGCAGCATTGAACATGGAGATGCAGGTGTCTCTGTGGTATGATGACCCATCTCCCTTTGGGTAAATTCCCAATAGTGTTACAGCTGGGTCATAAGGTAGATCTATTTTCAGTTTTTTAAGATACCTCCATATTGATTTCCACAGTAGTTGCACCAATTTACAGCTACACCAACAATGTAAGAGTGTTCCCTTTTCCCCACAACCTCGCCAGCATTTGTTGTTGTTTGTTTTATTGATCTTGGCCATTCTTACTGGTGTAAGGTGAAATCTCAGTTTTGATTTGCATTTCCCTAATGGCTAGGGATGTTGAGCATTTTTTCATGTGTTTCATGGCTTTATGGACCTCTTCATTTGAGAACTGTCTATGCAGTTCCTTTGCCCATTTGTGTATTGGGTTGTTTATTTTTTGGGGAATTTTTTTCTTGAGTTCTTTATAAGTTCTAGTAATTAGACCTTTATCTGATGTATAAAATGTGAAGATTTTTTCCCATTCCGTAGGGTTTTCCTCGACTTTGTTAATTGTTTCTTTTGCTGTGCAGAAGCTTTTTAATTTCATGTAATCCCATTTATCTATTTTTGTTGCAATTTCTTGAGCAATTGGAGTCCTATTAAGGAAATACTTTCCAAAGCCTATATGTTGGAGTGTGTTGCCTATCTTGCCTTCTACAAGTTTTAAAGTTTCTGGTTTTATGTTGAGATCTTTTATCTATTTTGAGTTAACTCTCGTGTATATTGAGAGATGGTCAGCTTTCATTTTTCTGCATGTGGATGACCATGTTTCCCAGCACCATTTGTTGAAGAGGCTGTCCTTTTTCCAGTTTACTTGCTTTGCTCCTTTGTAGAAAATCAGGTGGCTATAGGTGTGTTGAGGTATTTCTGGGTCTTCTATTCTGTTCCAGATGTCTTCGGGCCTATTTTTGTGCCAGTACCAAGCTGTTTTTGCAACCACTGCTCTATAGTATAGCTTGAAGTCAGGAATTGTGATTCCACCTGAGTTCATACTGCAGTTTTCATACTGCAGGTTGTTAATGAGTCTTCCTCCAATTCTGATGCTGTGTTCTTCTTCATAAAGTCCAGCTTCTCGGATTATTTACTCATCTTAGAAGTTAAAGAGCTATGGTGAAAGATTACATCCCTGATACACACCTTTTTCAACTTTAAACCAAGTAGTGTTTCCTTGTTCTGTTCAAATGACTGCCTCCTTGTCCATGTACAGATTCTGGTCATTTCATATAAATGGAACCAAAATAATATGTGGTCTTTAGTAATTCTTTCACTTAACCATAATGTTTTCAAGGTTCATTTATGTAGTAACATGGGTTAGAACTTAATTTCTTTTTATTGCCAAATAATACTTCATTGTATGGGTCTACCGGGGGCTGGGATTTAGCTCAGTTGGTAGAGCGCTGCGCTGCAGTCTCTGAGGTCCCAAGTTCAATTCCCAGCACCGTAAAAATGGGAGAAGGGCCTGGCAATCCACTCCCAAGGCAATCCCGAAATAGTCAGCCATTGAAAATCCTATAAGGGTCACTATGAGTCAGATACCGACTTGAAGGCACCTAACGACGAACGACGATGGGTCTACCACATTTTATTCATTAGTTGATGGACATTTGTTGGCAATTATGAATAATATTGCTGTGAACGTTTATGTGCAAGTTTTTGTGTGGACATATGTTTTCTTGGGTATATAAATAATAGAATTGCTAAAACCTGTGGTGATTTAATTTTTGAGTACCTGTCAAACCCATTTTCCAAAGTGACTGTACCATTTTACATTCCAACCAACAGTGTATGTTGTTTGTTCTTGTTAGGTGCCATTGAGCTGGGTCCGACCGATAGCAACCCTCAATAGGGTTTTCAGTGGCTGATTGTTTTGGGATTGCTTTGAGTGGGTGGGTTGCCATGTCCTTCTTTTTTTTTTTTTTTTTTGTGGTGTTGGGGATCAAACCTGGATCCTCAGAGAGAGTGGAGCAGCACTGTACCAACTGAGCTAAACCCCAGCCCCAACAGTGTATGAGGATTCTAATTTCCCTGTATCTTCACCAGTGCTATTTTTTATTATCTGTATTGTTGATTATAGCCCTTGTAGTGGGTGTGAAGAAGTAGCATCTCTTTGTGGTTTTCATTTGAATTTTCCTGATGGCTAATGAGGTTGGCTGGGGTTTAGCTTAGGTGACAGAGTGCTGTTCTGTATTCTGAGGCCCTGGGTTTAATTCCTAGCACCACTAAAATGGAAGGAGGACCTGGAAACTCACTCTTGAAACAATCCTGAAACAATTAGCCATTGAAAATCCTATGAGTAGCAGAGAAGCACTGATATAGTGCTATGGCACAGTATTGGGGAGTGTTTTGTTTTGTTATACATAGGGTCACTATGATCGGACCCAACTTGATAGCACCTAACAACAACAATGAGGTTAACTATCATTCATGTGCTCATTGACCATCTTATCTTGTATTTGTATTCTTGGGGGGAGTGCATTTAAAACCTTTGTCCATCTTTAATGTTTGACTAGTAATAATTTTTTTGTATATTCTAGATATAAGTCATCAGAAAAAAAAATGTGCAAAATGTTTCTCCCTTTCTGTGGGCTAGGCTGTTTTTTCTTTTTTTCTTTTCATTTTTTCTTTTTTAATTTTTTAATTTTTAACAAGGTCTTGCTGTGTAGCTCAGGCTGTCCTGGAATTCATTTTGTAGACCAGACTGGCCTCAAACTCATTTTAATCCTCCTGCCCCAGCCTCCCAAGTGCAGGAATTACAGGCTTGTGCCACTATGCCTGCCTAATTTGTCATTTCCCTTTCTTGATGTACTTGGGAGCACAAAAGTCTTAAGTTTTTGTGATGTCTAATTTATTTTTTCTTTCATTGCTTATGTTTTTGATACCATATATAAACTATTTTTACTTGTTTAGTGTTCTGTGTGGTGTAACATGAATTGTACCCTAATTCTCTGCTAGAGCTTTAAAACTTCTAGAATAATGACCACTTCAGTCAGTGTGGAATATGTATTCTTCAGTTCCAGTGAAATCTCTTGAAAAAAGATATTCTTTTCCAAATTCTTCCCTTCTGTTTTCTTTGTCTTTTGAAATTACTATGCAATATGGGGGAATCCCTGGCTTAATGTGGAGGGATTTTGCTATAACACCTTTAACTCTGCACAATCTGGTTAGTGAGTATGGTAGAATGACCTAAAATGATCATCTTAATGTCTTCAATTCACTTCTCTTTAGTCCATGCACAGATAGCCAGTATTTTGGTATATTCTTAGCTGGTACAATAAGCTTGATGCAGGAAAGGCTCTGCCTTTTAGGGGAATATCTTGCTGTTTTAATGGATAATTTCAATCCTTAGAGTGTTAGCAAGTCCTTTTCAAACCACTCTAAAGCTGTGTTCTTCAACCTAGCTTTTATAA
Source organism: Pedetes capensis (assembly GCA_007922755.1). Lineage (NCBI taxonomy): Eukaryota > Metazoa > Chordata > Mammalia > Rodentia > Pedetidae > Pedetes > Pedetes capensis. The sequence goes on along the minus strand of VMDO01005659.1, from coordinate 60,463 downwards.
AACTTAGCCCTAATATTTTGCTTTTCATTTGTTTGTCTTTCTCTTATTTGATTCTGAAATCAAATAAGGAAAACAGGTGCTCTTATTATTATTATTTTTTAAAATCTCAGTAAAACGTACATAACAAAACTCATCATTTCAGCCTTTTTTTTTTTTTTTTCTGGCACTGAAGAATGAACCCAAGCCCTCTTAACATGCTAGGCAAGTTATTATCTTGCCACTAAGCTATATCAGCACCCCTTTTTATTTTGTTTTTTTATTTTGAGACAGGATCTTGCTAAGTTGCCCAGGCTGGCCTGGAAATTATGATCCTCTTGCCTCAGACTCAGGAGACATGTACCACCATACCCAGTTCATTTTAACCATTTTTGAGTATACAATTCTGTGGCATTAAGTATATTTACCCTGTTGTGCAACCATCATCACCATCTATCTCCATAATTTTTTCATCTTTCCAAACTGAAAACTGTATACCCATTAAATAATAACTCATAGCCAGGCCTAGAGGTACACACATGTAGTCTTAGCTACTCTGAAAGCTAGGGCAGGAGGATGACTTGAGCCCAGGAGTTGAACGCCAGACTGGACATCCAGTCCTAGCTACTCTAGAGACTAGAGCAGGAGAGTAACTTGAACCTAGAAGTTCAAGGCCAGACTGGGCAGCATAGAGAGACCCTCTCTCTAAAAAAACTGAAAAACAAAAAACCTTCTGTTCCCTCCTCCCTTTATCCTGTGGCAATCTATTATTCTACTTTCTATGAATTTTAGACTACTCTGTTTGCTTTGGGGTTGGGGTTTAGTTCAGTTGGTAGAGTGCCACTTTGTACTCTCTGAGGCCCTGAGTTTGATCCCCAGCACTGCAAAGATGGGAGAAGCACCTGGCAGCCCCCTCCTGAAACAATCCTGAAAATAATGAGCATTGAAAACTATGAATAGCAGAGAAACTCTGACATAGTGCCAGGCATGGCACAGTGTTGGGAAGTGTTTTGTTTTGTTGGGTGTAGGGTTGCTACAAGTCAGAGTTGACTCTAGCACATAACAACAAGTAGTTCTTTAATCAGTGGAATTGTACAATATTTGTCTTTTTGTAAATGGCTTATTTCACCTAGTATATCATCTTCAAGGTTCATCAGTATTGTAGCAGGATTTTCTTCCTTTTAAAAAAGGCTGAATAATATTCCTTATCTATATACATCACATTTTATCTGTTTATCCATTGATGGAGATTTGGTTTGTTTCAAATGTCATTTGTGAATAATGCTGCAGTGAACATTTCTTTACAAATATCTATTTTAGTTCCTGCTAAATTTTTCTGGATATATGTCCAGAATTAGAATTGCTAGGTCATATGGAGGTTAGCTATTTTTTGAGTTTTTCCAGTGTTGATACCCCAGGAGGCCCTAATGTGTAACAGTCCATCTCAAAGCTTAGTATGTCACAGCAACAATGATTTATTATTTCTCAAAATTTGATGGGATGACTAGGCAGTTTTTCTGTTCCTTTTGCCTGGGCTTACTTCTGTGACAGTATTCATTTCATGGGTTGGCTGGTATAGAGTTTTTAAGATGGCTTCAGTTACATTTCTAGGGCCTTGGTGGGGACAACTAAAAGGTGAGCCTTCTCCCTCTACATGTTTTCTTATTCATTGCCTAGCTTGCACTGTACATGGTATTTGAGGTACAAGAGAGTGAAGGCAGAAGCTGCAAAGCATCTTGAGGCTCAGTGCAGGATTTACACATCAATTTCACCAGTCTATAGAAAACAGTTTACAAAAGTTAGGCCAAATTCAATGGCAGGGGAGAATTGGACTCCAACTCTTGCTAGGAGGAATGGTTGGTTACATTTGGAGCATTATTAAAAGGATCTATCATAACTGATATCCTAACAGCTGGTTCACAGAAGAGGAAGTTGAGAAATGAAGAAAGACTGTCATTTGGGGAGCAAAATGGGCTTCTAGTGAGTCCTACATGGGTGGTTTGGTCTGTTTGTCTTTTGCCCCCCTTCCCCTCCCCTCTCCTCTCCTCTGCTTTTCTCTTATTTCTTTCTTGATGTGGTCTTCTTGCTGTGTATCCCATGTTGGGCTTGAGCTTGTGATCCTCCAGCCTCTGCTTCCTAAGTGCTGGCTGGGATTGCAGGTGTGCACTACCATGCTTGACTTGGTCTTAGGTTTTTTTTTTTTTTTTTTTTGTGGTACTTGGGGTTGAACCCAGGACCTCACACTTGCATCCTTTGCAAATGCTGGACCACTGAGCTGCACCTCCAGCCCATTTTTAAAAAACTTTTTGAGACAGGTTCTCACTAAGTTACACAGACTGCCTCTGGTCTCGAACTTGCGATCCTCCTGCCTCAACCTCCTGAGCTGCTGGGATTACAGGTGTGCGCCACCATGCCCCGGCACTTGGTCTTAGGTTTTAACAAGTAGAGACATATGTAGATTTTTTTTTTTTTTTGAGCTTGATCATTTGCAAAAGCTGTATTGCTATATCTATATCTATCTATCTATCTATCTATCTATCTATCTATCTAAAACATATATATACACACATATACATACATACATACATACATACATACATACATATATATGTGTGTATATATATTTTATTATTATTATTATTATTTTTTTTTTCTTTTCTTCCTCCTACTTCCTTGTGTCTGCTGCCATAGCATCCAGGCATCTGATCCTGCCTGATCTTGAAGCTAAGCAGAGTTGGCCTGGTTAGTGCTTGGGTGGGAGACTGCTTGGGAATACCAGGTGCTACAGGCTAGGGCGAATGACCTGGCAATCCACTCCTGAAACAATTAGCCATTGAAAACCCTATGAATAGTAGAGAAGCACTGACAATAGTGCCAGGCATGGCATAATGTCGGAGAATGTTTTGTTCTGTGGGGCAGCTAACAACAACAACAACTTCCTTGTCATTAACTACTTCCCTCCTACCTGCCCTATTTCCTAATGGGGATTTGATTTTTTTTTTTTTCATGCTTTAGTGGGCAGAACAGTATTTACTGACTTCTTAAACCAGCTTTATAGGTTTTAAACTCTTAAGGGCAGCTATTCCAAATGTGCTATACAGTAATTAAGGAATAAGGTTTTAAGATTTTAGGCTTAAATTGTTAGTTGTAGGCTTGTATTGTTGTTGTTAGGTGCTGTCGAGTCAGGTCCAATCATAGTGACCCTATGTACATCAGAAAGAAACACTCCCCAACACTGTGCCTGGCCCAGCACTATCTCAGTGCTTCTTTGCTACTGGGATTTAGCACAGTTGGTAGACTTGTATGGGCAGTGTTAAATTTTTTTAGGTTAGAAGAGGGCACTTGGGGGCTTTGTAATTAAGTAACTTGTCACCCCACCACCACACTATATGGTTGAAAGTATATATAGATTTAAGTACAGAAGCTCTTAGCTGTGGCTTTAATTTTTTTTCCTTTTCCTTTTTTTTTTTTTCTTTGTAGACAGGGTTTCACTGTTTAGCCCAGACTATCTTGTTGTTGTTGTTGTTAGGTGCCGTCAAGTCGGTAACCGACTCATAGTGACCCTCATAGGGTTTTCAGTGTCTTACTGTTTCGGGATTGCCTTGGGAGTGGATTGCCAGGCCCTTCTCCCATTTTTGTGGTGCTGGGGATTGAACTTGGGACCTCAGAGCCTGCAGCGCAGCGCTCTACTGAGCTAAATCCCAGCCGCAGACTGTCTTGGAACCTGCTATTTACACTAGGCTATCTTAGAACTACTCCTGCCTCAACCTCCCAAGTGTTGAGATTACAGGCATATACCACCATGCTGGTTTTAAATTCTACTGAAAGTGACTTCTTGATAAAAGGTTGGTTTATTTTTTAAGAAACAAAAATGAGTAGGTGAGTACTTTATTATAAAGAAAACAATAGCATATTTTTAGTTCTTGGACATTGTTCAAAATCTTCAGTCTTGTTAGTACAGGAGCAGTGGGATAATGAAACCAAACCAAGGAAGACAGGTTGAATAAACTGTAAGAGAGTTTTCTTAGAGAAAAATTGATACTTTAGAAACTCCCAGTATACATAATTATATATTGTTGTTGTTAGGTGCTGTCGAGTCGGTATCTGACTCATAGCGGCCCTCATAGGGTTTTCAATGGCTGACTGTTTCGGGATTGCCTTGGGAGTGGATTGCCAGGTCCTTCTCCCATTTTTGTGGTGCTGGGAATCAAACTCGGGACCTCAGAGACTGCAGCGCAGCGCTCTACCAACTGAGCTAAATCTCAGCCCCACATAATTATATACACACATATAAAATACTTGAGAGGAAGTAGACAAGTTATAAATAAGTAAATAGTTATCCTAACTACTCTCTTGACCTAAAATGATTTAGAACTATCTATCCATGGCTAGAAATAGCAACTTAGGATCAGAACCTGAGTCACTAATTGCTCTTTTTATTAATAAAAATGATGTCTTGAAGGCTATATGATATTCCATAGTGTGCCTACAGGATGATTTATTTGCATGTCACGCATCTATGGACATTGGTGTTATTTCTAGTTTTTCTCTATCACAACATTGCTGCAGTGAAAATTGTTGATGGATTTTTGTTCATGTATGTGACTATTTCCATGAAATACCTAGAAAGGAAATTACAGGGTTAAAAGGTATACAGAGTTTACATTTTTAAAAAGTAATATGGCTATATTTTTCCATAAGCGTGCTATACTATTTGAGTTTTATCAGTGTGTGAAGAATACCTTGTCAGTATTGGATAACAATACTTTTAATTTGATGCATGAAAAATATTTCATTGTGGTTTATCTTTGGCTTCTGGTGAGGTTGATCATCATTTCATTTATTGGACATCTTGTATATTTTTTCTTTGCAGTATTGAGTGGGTTAAACTCAAGTCCTCACACGTTAGGCAAGTGCTCTGCCACTAAGTGCACCCCAAGCCGTATTTATCTGTTTCTTTCATTTATTTATTTATTGTGTTAGGTTTTGAACCCAGGGCCTTGCACATGCTAGGCAAGCACTCCACTGCTGAACTACATCCCCCAGCCCTACTTTTTTTTTTTTGAGGGAGAGTTTCACTAAATTGTGCAGGCTGCTTTGCCTTGAACTCTTGTTTCTGTTGCCCCTACCTCTTGAGTCACCAGGATTACAGGTGTGCATGGTAGCACCCAGGTTGCATTTTTTATTGAACTGCTTGTTGTATACCTTTTTAAACCTATTTTTTATTACTTTTTAAAATCCTGCTCTCAGTGATTGTAAGGAAACCTTACACATTGTTAATCTTTTCTACCAGAATTGAATTTGCTATTTGATTTTACTTATAATATTTTGCTTGATAAAAGATGTAAATTAATATACAGTAATCCTCCCCTTAACCATAGTTTTACTTTCTGTGGTTTCAGTTGTCTTTGGTTAACGGAGGTTCAAAAGTATTAAATGGAACATTGCAGAAATAATACATACATTTTTAAATTGCACACTATTCAGAGTAGTATGATGAATTCTCATGCTTTCCTGTTTTGTGCTGCCCAAGATGTGAATAATCATTTATGTCCAGGGTTGCTGCATATTCTCCCCTTAGACACTTAGTCACTGTCTCTAATACCAGACATACAGGGTTGGTTACAGCTTCAGACATTCACAAGGAGTCTTCTGGGGACCACTATAAAGTGATAGCTTTCTAATTTTTTTCTTTATATCTTCTGTATTTAGTGTGTTTATATAAATTTTCTTCACCCAAATATAATATTTTCTCTTAAATTTTAAAACATTCTACCTCTCTATATAAATATTTTATATACAATATATATCTTATTACAAAAGATTGAAAAGCATAGATATGAAGCGTGAAAGTTCTTTGTACCTTTTCTGCTTTTACTCCTCTCCCAGATATATATTACTGTTATCTTTGGTTTGTTTACTTTTAGTTCTTTTGCTATACCTTTATATGCATTTAATTTGTACATGTTATATACACAAAATTTTTCCTCCCTCCCTCCCTCCCCCCCTTCCTTCCTTCTCTTCTTTCTTCTTTTTTTACAAAAGTGGGCGTTAGGTTTTATCTGATATTTTGTTTCATTTAGCAGATACTGAGTACCTACCATGTATTAGGTCCCTCTATGGGGTTGGGATTTAGCTCAGTTGGTAGAGTGCAGCTCTGCAGTCTCTGAGGTCCCAGGTTCGATTCCCAGTACTGCAAAAATGGGAGAAGGATCTGGCAGTGCACTCCCGAAACAATCTAAAAAAAAAAAAAAAACCTCAAACACTTAGCCATTGAAAACCATATGAATAGCAAGGAAGCACTGATGTAGTGCCAGACTTGGCACAGTGTCGGGGAGTGTTTCATTCTGTTGTACATAGGGTTGCTATGAGTTGGACCCAATTTGACAGCAACTAACAATAACAATAAAGAATATACTATTTACTTTTGATTGTTTTTTGGCTTTATGTGAATGATACTCACATGGCATGTAGTCTTCTGCGCCTTTTTCCACTCATGTTTCTAAGACTAGTCAATTTTGTAACTAGTTGCTGAATTATGTATTTTCCTGTTTTATAATATTCCTTTATGGGGGAAAATTCCATTTTATGAATATACCAGTTTTTCCATTCTGGTGTCAGTAGACATTTAGGTTGTTTCCAATTCGATAATAGTTGAGCTTATTATCCTGAGACTGACTGTCTCTATTCTTTTTTTTTTTTTTTTTTTTTTTTTTTTTTTTTTTTTTTTTTTTTTTTTTTTTTTTTTTTTTTTTTTTTTTTTTTTTTTTTTTTTTTTTTTTTTTTTTTTTTTTTTTTTTTTTTTTTTGGTGGTACTGGGTTGTTGAACCCAGGGCCTCGTGCTTACATGTTTTGCAAGTGCTGGACCACTGAGCTGCACCCCAGCCCTTTTTTCTTACATTTTTTTTGAGACAGGCTCTTTCTAAATTACGCATACTGCCTCTGGTCTCAAACTTGCGATCCTGCTGCCTCCAACTCCTGAGCCGCTGGGATTACAGGCATGCGCCACTGTGCCTGGCTCTGTCTTTATTCCTTGTATTTATTAATCTTTTTTTTATTGGAAATTTTTAATGTATACCTTAATGTGATTCATTCTGACATGCTTTTCATTGTGGCATTTCCATGGATGCATTTTGATGTACATTGTTCATATAGGTGCCCCCTTACCCTCTTGTATGCTTCCCCCTCCACCCTCCCCATCTAAGTCTTCTCTATCTTGTACTTGGTAATATTTTTCTATATGTCCTTGGGTTCCAGTTCTGTTTAAGATAGAAATTTTTCCTGTAGTGGTCTTTGTTTTTATCTTGTTAGAACAATTGCATGCATTTTCTAGACCATTTATATTGACACCATTCTTATCTTCCTCCCGCTTTTATTTTGATCCGACCTTTGAATAGGATTTTTCCTTCTTATAATTCTGATTCAGCTCCCACATGAGCGAGAACATGTGGTATTTCTCTTTCTGAGCTTGTGTTCGTTCACTTAAAATAATTTTCTCTAATTCCATCCATTTTGCTGTGAATGACCTTATTTCATTTTTCTTGATTGCTGAGTAGTATTCCATTGTGTATATGTACCATAGTTTCTTTTTATCCATTCTTCTGTTGAAGGGCACTTTGATTGATTCCATATCCTTGCTATTGTGAAAAGTGCAGCATTGAACATGGAGATGCAGGTGTCTCTGTGGTATGATGACCCATCTCCCTTTGGGTAAATTCCCAAAAGTGTTATAGCTGGGTCATACGATAGATCTATTTTCAGTTTTTTAAGATATCTCCATATTGATTTCCACAGTGGCTGGACCAATTTACAGCTCCACCAACAATGTAAGAGTGTTCCTTTTCGCTGCAACCTTGCCAACATTTGTTGTTATTTGTTTTATTGATCTTGGCCATTCTTACTGGTGTAAGGTGAAATCTCAGAGTTATTTTGATTTGTATTTCCCTAATGGCTAGGGATGTTGAGCATTTTTTCATGTGTTTCGCATTTTATACATCAGATAAAGGTCTAATTACTAGAATTTATAAAGAACTCAAGAAAAAAAACTCCTAAAAAACCAAATAACCCAATACACAAATGGGCAAAGGAACTGAGTATTTATTAATCTTGAGCACAGGCTTTCTGTAGGCTTTTGTTTTGTTTTGTTTTAGGAGGGAGAGAGAATATCTTACCACAGGTATTTAAAAGTCTCCTGTTTTCTCCATTAGTCAAATTTGCATATTCTAAATTCCTCTCTCTCTCTCTCTCTCTCTCTCTCTCTCTCTTTCTCCCTCTCTCCCCTTCATCCTCCCTCTTTCTTTCCTTTCTTTTCCCTTCCCTTCCCTCTCCTCTCGTCTCCTCTCCTCTCCTTTCCTTTCCTTTCTGTACTTGGGGTTGAACCCAGGGCCTTGCACATACTTTGCAAGTATTCTATCACTGGGCTGTACCCCCAGCCCATTTTTTATTTTTTATTTTGAGTCAATGACTTGCTAAATTATGTAGGCTGCCTCTGGCCTCGAACTCACCATCTTCCTGGCTCCACCTCCCGAGTAACTTGGATCATAAGCATGTGCCTCCAGCTTGCATATTCTAATTTCAGAAAATTTGTGGTCTGTTAACAGTGTCCTTTTCTGCTTTCTAACTTGCATGATTTTATTCCCAGACAAAACAAGAAATAACCACAAATTTTTTCTACCATTTAAATATGGTTTTTGGTATAGAAAGGAGATAAATCCATGTGTTCAGTCTTCCATCTTGAGTCAGAGGTTTACTTCCTTGTCTTTCTTTGTGTGTTATTCTTCTCATTTTCTGCTTGATTCTTTTTTTTTTTTTTCCATTTTAAGTCTTAAGTGTGCTTTGTTTCAGAGGCCTTCCTTGACTGCTTCCTTCTTTCCAAAACATTATTTACCTCTATTGTTTTGTACTGTTCTGGTTTGATTATCTCATTATTAGACAGTGAATGTGTGATGGTGAGGACTGTGGTTTTTATGCTTTTTATCCTAATGTTGTATAGTATCTGATACATAAAGGTGTTAAATAGATGCCTATTGAAAGGCTACATAAAAGAACTAGTATAAATGGGAAGAGACTGTAGTAGGTACCTAGTCATCAAAGTGCCACAATAGTTTTACTAAATAAGAATCATCTTCCTTCAGGGTTACCAGTCTCTGAGAGCAATTTTTTAGAGGAGTAGCCATTTTTTCAGGCTGTAAAAGCAGTTTTGGAAACTCATACAGTGTCAAATACATGGTAGAAAAAGCAAATCAGTAGGGTTTAAATTTATGTGACTTTGCTTCAAAAGTTAGTGGACATGACCGCTCTGTATATTTTCTCTTAGGCTAAGTCTTCTGGTATGGTAGAATGTTTACTTTTAAACTGAAAAATAGAAGCGTTGGTAGGTTTGTTGTGTGCCTCACTCCTAAAATGTGTTTTGGGGGGAATATTTGTTCCCGAAACAGTCAGCCATTGAAAACCCTATGAGGGTCGCTATGAGTCAGATACCGACTCGACGGCACCTAACAACAACAACAATTTGTTTATTTACTTTTGTTTTTTTGAGACAAGGACTTGAAATTTATGTAGTTCAGGCTCGCCTGGAACTCAGAATCCTCCTGCTTCAGGATTCTCAGATTTTAGGCATGTACCATCATACCTGGCTTTTTCTTTCTCTTTTTTTCTTTTTTCTATTTTTTCCTTCCTTTCTTCCTTCTTCCTTCCTTCTTTTCTTCTCTTTCCTCTCTCCTTCCCCTCCCGTCCCTCCCTCCCTACCTTTCTTTATTTCCTTCCTTCCTTCTTTCTTTCTTTTCTTTCTTTTCTTTTCTTTTCTTTTCTTCCTTCTCACTCTTTTTCTTTCTGCAATACTAAGAATTGAACCTTATGTCTGTATATATACTGGGTAGACACTTTACCACTGAACAACATCCCCAGCCCTAAAACCTGTTTTCTGAATATGTAAATATATACTTTAGAATTCAAAGAATACAAACAGGACAGTGAAATACGTCCCTTTGTTTCTCTCCAGTTGTTTAGAAATAAATTTTTGAGGTTCCTTCTCTAATCAATTAGTTTGATTAATTTACAGTTATAGTAGGCCCCATAATCCATGGAGGATTTGTTCTAAGACCCACAGTGGATGCTTGAAATCATGAATACTACCAAAACCTTATGTATATTAAACATACACAAATTCAATGCTATTTCTGTCTTTACTTTGTTGTTAGGTGCCGTCAAGTCGGATCCAACTCATAGTGACCCTATGTATAAGAGAATGAAACACTCCCTGACACTGTGCCATGCCTGGCTTTATGTCAGTGCTTCTCTGCTATTCACAGGGTTTTCAGTGACTAGTTAGGGATTGTTTCAGGAGTGGAATGCCAGGTTTTTCTCCCATTTTTGCATTGCTATGGATTGAACACAGAGCCTCAGAGAATGTAAAGCAGGATTCTACCAACTGAGCTAAACCTCAGCTACTCATCTTTACTCTTACTAAGCACTTATGTACTGTGGCC